>JAGVSQ010003612.1:0-21180 GCA_022683975.1 Rhyacophila evoluta
TTTGAATTAATGTGACTATGAATATATTTGATAATTTTTAGGTTTATAAAATTGGTATTATAGTAGTTTTATGTAATTAAATCTTAATTTTATCATTCGATCTTAGTGCAATGAAGAGCTTCTTCTGTCATATCCGCTCCATATACGGAGCATATGGCTGCCATATGACGCCTCCATAAATCCTTGTAACCCGCCAGCCGTTTTGTATCCTCCCAGCATCTTTCAATTCCGCCGAGTACGTCCTATAAATGATACCCGCCGGTCTTCCAGGACGTTGGAATCCCACGGATCGAAAGAATAGACAAACAGGGTTGAGACCATTTGGAGGCATCCGAAATAGGTGCCCCAGCCAGTTCTGCTGCATGACTTTTAAGGTGACAGGGGGGTGCCCCGTCCACTCCCTTATCACCGCGTTCCCGATGAAGTCATTCCACCTCACCCCCAGTATCCGACGCTGGCATCTGTTCTCAAAGCTCAGTACCGCTCAATACGGTACGGAGTCTTCGTAAGGTGCCATGATTTGTTACCGTACACCAGTACTGGTAGTATGTATGGGCCGAACAAGTTACACTTGGTAATGAAGAGCACAAAGGTATTATTTTTTATATGTTTATATGTTTACTTATTTATATGGTTTTATATGAGAATTCATATTACTTGCCGAAGTGTTCGGTAATAGAAATAAAAATCCTGCGTATTTAGTCTTACAATCATTTCGTAACCAAAGCCCACCTTTACTCATTTCCAAATTGCGGCAACCGCAGAACTCCCATTCAATAATTCCTCTCATAATAACATCAAGAACCCATTGAAGTTTCAAGAGCAATCGAGGTAATCCTGGCGATGTTTTGAAAGCCAGGCGGACGGCGGAGCTTGAATCGCCCAATAATAATGAAGCGAACGAGAACGGCGCGGCAGGCAGTGTATAAACTGGCTGTTTAGGACACATAAACAGCCCGTGCGAGCTGCCTTCCCTCCTCGCGGCCGCCTCTTTCCCTCACACCTCCACGGAGGCAACCCTCCTCGACGGTACTCCTATAGAGGCTCGTGTACCGATCTAGGTATGTGACCAACAAAGCCGGTTTCGTAGAGCGTCGAACATTTCGACTGAGTGACAGATACGAAGTGGGGCTCAAACTACTTAGCAAATGATTTTAATATACTGAACTGTACTCTTTCAATATATTACAATTATGTTGTAATACATTGTACTTTTAATATGTATATAATAAAGACGAAATCTTCTATTTATTATCAGATGAAATTTCAGTGGCAATCTTTTAAGATTATGATAGTTATTGAATGTGACCGATACACTTGGCGTTTTATTATCAGACCATTAATTTCAATCACTGTCTACCAATTTTCATCTTGTTTCTATGGATACATATTATTTTTGTTATTCATGTTTTATCGACAATACCAAATCTATATTCATCTACGTAATGTTGGAAAGTAAAATAGTTACTTTTATTAATTTATATTAACTTACATATTTAGTATTCCCGACAATTATCGATACAATAACGATAGTTTAAAGTTGATTTTGACCGTCTTAGAACGTTTAGTTTTCATTAGAAAGATAAATGATTTAAATTGGGACGTACTATTTAAACTTATTTAAAATATTTTAAAGATAGTTAATCCAAATTCAGTTTAACTAATTAAAATTCGGATATTTTAAAGATAATCTAAGTCCTTTGCAATTTAGCTATGGTTGTCCTTTAAATGCCCAGCCTAGACTCATAACGTTCAATGCTCGATTGCTATATATACCATATAGTTAAAATACAGAGTTAGATAATAGAGTTCGTCACTGGTGGCATCTATACCGCTTTAATATAAGCCATCTCTCTCTTGCGGGCGCCCTCTTTTTGTGGATAAAGTTTTGTGGAGCCGTCTTTTCGTCTGGGCAAAATTGTATCGGTCTAACTTCGCTCTCCCAACAATGCTTTGAGAAAATCACAAGACGTTTGTTTTAGTATCATATTGCCTCTTTCTTTCGTATTCTATCTATTTATCTATACATATATATATATATATACCAGTGTTCCTCAACAATATGATTGCATAATTATTTATACAATCACCCTTCGTTTACTTTTAGTCACTTCATAGTGAATGGGTTAATGTCTAAACCCATACTATTATATTACACACCAAAAAAACCTAATACTATTTACTTGTTTCCCATGTAACGTAGCTGGTGGCGTGCAGGCCTAGTAATCCGGGGAGTGCGGATTCGATTCCCCATCTGTAAGACTTTAAAAATCCAAAAATTCAGAACTGGATGCCCATTGAGTTGAGTAACTGTCTGACAAACAATTTTCGTAAAAATAATCAGTCAAGACGTCTCTTTCGGGGTGGATATCTTCATACTGTATAGATCCATATGCTCCACTTTAGTAGCAAACATGGTAACATATATACACATCATACTAAATAACGCACGCTAATCTTTCGTCCACCGAGGAGATAAGTGCCTCGCATTCGAGGAATGTGAGCTCAATTCCGACATCTACTGGATTTTGATAGAAAACTATGACTGAATGCCTATTGGCTTGATCAATTTTCATAAAAAACAATCTAGTACTAATATAAGACCTATATACTCCACATTCGAAGTAAAAATATTCATAGTTATGAATTGTAGATATATGCGCTTTACTTTTAGAGCAAAAATTAAAAAAAAAAAAAAATAAAAAACATCAGAAATTACTGTACACAGCTTTATATTTGTTAATCTAAATTTGTGTACACACTAACTAGGTATGTAGGTGCCACTAATTCAATATTATTGTATAATAAAGACACGAGTATTTTAAATATATCTACCCAATTATACATTATATATACATATCGCCAGAGAATCACTCGATATTTTAAGCTATCCGATCGGTATCAAAATCATATCGGTAAAACACACAAAACATTTACTTATGCTGAAACACAAGCCAGCCTAGATGTTCGTCGGCCGTTTCTGTAACATAATGAAAACATAACAATTTATTTCATTGCTCGTAAAGTATCGGGCGTAATTTATAAGCGATTACTTTACCCTCCATCGACCAACTCACGTGGGAGGGTACGCGCGATTGCATGACCGCCACGAGACAAATAATAAATAGTACGGAAGTCCATAGTAAATGAAAGTCACAATGAATACCAAAGACTTCAGAGTAGTTATCATATTTTAAATTTTCACACATAAATCGTTTTTAAAATTTGATTTTTTGTTTTTTTTTCATGTCTATTTTCATGATAATATTAAAATACTGAATATAATAACAATTCCAATACGTTAATCAGTGACATAGCTACATGGTCAGCGCCCTGGGGCAAATAAAACTGTTGCGCCCATTAGTATGACTCGTTTTACTAAAATTTTGTATTTCCTTTGAAAGGCTACCTTCAAATATGTAATTCCCATCGCAACTTGCGCCCTCTCATGATTCGTGCATCTGGAGCAGTTCGCTCCAATTGCTCCTCAGTAGCTACGCCACTGACGTTCTTTATTTGCGTGGTTAACAATCTTTATTCGTGTGGTGCCACTTTCATTTTTGGAATATTTTTTTTATATTATGTTCCTACCAAAATTAGAGCATTTATGAATCTATATAGATAGTGTGAAGATGTCATCAATGATCTATGAATTTCAGCGAAAGAAGTAACTGGCTACTGAAATTACAATAAACATTACACTTTCTTAATTCATTAGATTCAAAATGGATTTTATTCAATTATAATAGAGGAGTGTTCACACTGTATTAGAGCGATTACGGTAGAGTTTGACCCACAAAAATTTAGCAGCTTTAATAACTTATTCAAACTTCGTGGTTCAGTAATGATCAATAATATAAAATACCATTTTTATGTGTAATTTAGATACAAATATACACTAAAATAATAATTTGCGTACATTAAACAAATGAGGGTGCGAAGAATATAAAAAACGTTCAATGTCTATCGTATAGTTGAGATATTTTGTGACATACTTTTAATCTGTATTTATTATCTATTGAAAAATATTTTTTCTGAAGTCTGTCTTGTGTCATAAATTTTGATAAACGTTTTTTAATGTTTTTGCTGCCATAGCCAATCTGCTACTACACAAGTGAGTAAAATGATAATTAAACTAAGATTACTTTGAGATTTAAATCTGTAAATTGATTACTAAATCAAGTGTGGGGACATAATTATAATTATGTACAAAGATCTACAATTTTTTTCGTCTTAATTGATCGTTTTACACTTTAATGAAAAAGTGGAACATGACAATTAATAATAAAGTGTCGGAATTGCAAATACTGAATTATAAAGATTCAATAAGAAGCAAAAGCTCGTTCAGGCCGCCATAATAAAGGCATAAAAATAACAAAGTGACTCATTCCGAACATCAATGCGTCCTTTTCTGACAACAGTGAAAACTAAAATTGCATTTGAGATGCACAACGGAATGTTTTGTCAGAAATCAGCTGGTCCCTAGCATGTCTACCTAAATATGTACAGAATGTTTCAAAACATGTTTAAATTTTATAAAAACCGTCAAAGATTACGAGTACACACATTATGAACTTATACATTTTATGATTACATGTAATTCAAATTTTTTTGAAATATGACTATGTATTTAATCAATTGTTCTGGATTTTTTCTTAGTGTGGAAGAGTTGTCTTGATACTTTAAATGGCCGTATTGGTAAATAGGACACAGGGGCTGTGAGCTCAAATCCCTTAACTGCAAGACGCATTGTTGAGGTTCGTATGCTTCGCGTTGCAAAATATATACCAGTCATATGACGACGTTATTGAAATAGCTCTAACTATTTATTTTCAAATTCTTGGTTAGCACGCATGTATTAAAAATCAATAGATGAATTATAACATACACCCATGTCGTTGACGAAGGAGTACTAAGTGATATGGTTATTGTAAAGCTTTTTTGAACCTAAGAATTATTATAATAATAGATTGTAATAATTTTACTATTTGACAAATAAGACTTGTCAGTATACATGGAAACCCTGAGCAACTAAGAATGATTCAATTGTCTATCTGTTGGGCCAACTGGACTATCTGATTTATTTCCTACCATGCTGAATTTTGTTATTTTTAAAAATTTACTTGTCGAGTATGGTCATGTGAAATTTTCCAACAAATATATGAAGACACTGTTTCTATTTTTTGAATTCCCTTCGCTTGAGTATATAACAACCAAATTCTATCATTATCACAGTATCTGGTTACTCTTGATTAAGACCGGCCAAGGACACGGATGGTGCGCACATTTATATATGATATATCCATAATAAATTAAATAAAACATGCTATAAAATCTAGATACAATATCAATTACAACGCACCTGATAAATTATATAATACATTAAAGGCCCGCTTGAGTCACGTACTGTTATAATTTAAAATACAATATTCAAACAATTTTCGTGATTTTTTTTTTATAAATTATTCAGAAATATATTAATAATTTATGTAGAAGCCAATTGAGTAGAATGTAAATATTTCATACACTATTTTTTCAACACACTATATCAACGTCAAAAAATGCAGACTTATAAACTATTGGACATTATTACATTCTCAATAAAGGTCATATACGATACATTGGACGTGAAAAAACGTGTGCTATAAAATTAGCCTCGTCTCATTTCGCCGCACGCGGTCCGAGCCTACGGGCGAGAGGGACAGCTGCGAACGAACGCGCAAGTGCCCGGAGTAGGTATAATACACCTACCTCAACAATCATCACATCACAATCATTTTACGATTATTTTAGTGGTCGTAAAAATCAAAGTTATGGCCTGTTTACTTTTACTATGTAGTTACCTTACTCCTGGAATCGTCGGTTTTACTACAGATGTGTAGGTAGATGGAGAAGTATATAGGTATATGACGCCGGCGCCTGTGACAGTTTTGCATTCTTACTTATGAAATGTATATTTTAGTCGGATCACAGCCGTTTTATCGACAATAAATTGGCCGTAAAACTTGTTTAAATAATAACAAAACAAATATAACAATATAAAAGGCATTCCGTTCAATGATATGACGACACGACACGTAATGCGTATTTAACGATTTGTTATTATTGCCGTGGATTTAAAGTTTCATTATGGACTACTATACTTGGGTAAAAATATTCACGGTCTGATTAGATGGATTATTATGTGATCACGTTAGAAGGGGATATTAATTCTATCAGTATATACTTCTTTTTCTTATACCATTCCAAAAGTGTAGCATATGAATCTACACAATGTGAAGATATCCACTTCGAAAGTGAAGTAAATGGATCTCCGCAATGTGAAGACGTCTTTACAGATTGTTTTTCACTAAAATTGCTTGTCAGACAATTAATTAATCAACCCAATGAGCATCCAGTCTTGTATTTTTTGGATATTAAAAATCCGACAGATGAGGAACCGAGCCCGCATTCCCCGGATTGCCAGGTGCGCACGCTACAACTACGCTACCGGTGAGACATACATAATTATATTCATCCGATGTTCGCTCCAAAAATGAAACATAGATTTACTAAAAAATAATTAATATATCAAATTAGGGTAATTATTTATAAAACTTAAACTAACCTTATTAATGTACAAATAGTAATTTAAATAGCTGAAAGAATATAGTTAAAATATTTACATGTATTACTCATATTAGGTAATTTCTGCTTAGTATTATGATTATGTCTGGGCCATGTACTACGGATGCTTCCGGTGGGATTCCGGCGACCTGGAAGACCGTTAGGTACCATCCATACAATGTACTCAGCGGAACTGAAGAGTGCTGAAGGTATGACCTGGGAGGATGCGAGGCGGCTGGCGGGTGACAGAGAATTCTGAAGGCGTCATATGGTGGCCATATGCACCGCATGGGGGGCGGATATAGCAGATAGAGAGAGAGAGAGAGAGAGAGAGATAATTATTATATATGGACATACCGTGTTTGTCGTGGAGCATATGGAACTACAGTATGAAGACATCCATTCCGAAAGTAGAGTATATGGATCTCGGTAATTTGAAGACACATCTTGACAGAATTCTTTTTTACCAGAATTTTTTTACAGACAATTTCTTAAGCCAAATTCAGTTTTGCATTTTTCGATTTTTAAAAAATCTGTAAGATATGGGAATCGAACCCGCATTCTTTTGATTGCGGGGCACGCTCGCTTACCTCTATGCAACGATAGAGAAAATACAGATTTACGTATTACTCGATGTGATTTTAGATGATATTGAAAAAAAAGTAAATCTATATTTTGAAATTAGGTCAGCGGATATTTATCTTAATTAATATGTCTTCACATACATAATTACGAACCATATAGAAGGCAGCAGCTGAAATATGTATTTACAAAAATATTTATCAATAAATCCAAAAATGACGAAATTCATCAACGATTTCCTTTTAACGTTTAGAGGTCAATGACACTTTTGCCTATCAGCTGTTTCAAACGAAATACGATAGTCGCTTACTTATGTAGGTAAGTACGTCGCTATTTACATTGATATTTAAAACGTATCTCGTAAGGAAACAGTTTGAACAGTTAGGTAAATGGGTTTAAATAATTTAGATACACACTACACCGTATCTATATTCTTATGTTTCTAAGTATCTATTAGGCGAGTATATAAATAATTATTAAGCGGCATCTTCTAAATATTTTTTGAAAGCTTTGTATTGATTTTGAAAATTTGTACTGCGTGATTCTATTTTTATTATAATTAATATATTTTAATAATATTTCATGTAAGTCACGGAATCTGCCGTATTGCGGATTATGTAAAATTGGTAGAAATATTTATGCTTGAAATATATTCGAGTGGATATGTTCACACTGTGTAGATCCATATGCTCCACTTTCGGGGTAAAGATGGTATAAAAAAATACGTATCACACATGAACATTACTTTGATTTTGATTAGGTACTACATAAAATTTTGGATATACATTTTACCAAATAATATTTGAATGTATGTGATATTATAGGGTTATAATATAATAATTATATTACTCACATAAGACAAATTAAATATGTTATAACAAACAGAAAATTGGTAGGAGATAAGATACTATGCAATAATGTCTAAATAGATTTTTCATTGTATTTTCACTGACAAAGTGGATTGAAAATTTTAGTCATATAAAACGCAACTTGCTTATTTTTTTATAAATTTTCGGAACTATGTGGTAAAAATAAATGTTTTGTTTTTTTGAAGATTTAATTTAAATTAATAAATATATTCATGTTGACAGTATAACATAATTTGTACATTATAAACAGTAATTATCACATTCTTATTTATTTTATTTAGCACTTATTTTTGTCATGCTATCTTATAAATCAATAATTTAATTGACCTATAAAATTTTATAGTTATTGGTTTATATGCACATTTTTTTTTCTTCCAACACAAGAATTTGTCCCAAACACCTATTTGTTTTCTTCCAATGACGTTATAATTGTACTGAGTTTTGTATTATTTTCTAAAATACGAAGGATATAATTAGTTTTATTAATTACTAATCCATAAATCAAGAAAATACTGAATAAATAGGAAAAGTTTGAAGTTTGAGCAATGGAATGCAAGTGAGGCCAAAATATGCTCTGTGACAGGCGGCAGCCTACCGACCAACCGGCAACTTGCCGTCGGCCATAGCGGAATTACTATTGGCTAAGCCGAAAAACCAAAAGCGGGCGGCCATCTTTCACATTTACTATTTGTATTGTATTTTTGTGAAGAATGAATGATGTATTGAAGAAATCTTATGTTATTATTTATATTAATTATTTATTATCTTCCAATATTTTAAATACGCATTAATGCATTAATTATTAATGATTTATAATGCCTATTTCACTCTATAATTAAGTGAACGATATGTAGGTATTTAAACTCAAACATTCGCATTAAAATAATTGTATTCATGTGAACAACTTATATTTAGGGACTAAATGATTGTATGATCATTTTTAGAGATCATTTATACATAATATAATTTATATAAATACCAAACCTTCTAATTGAAGGTATTTAAGTAAACATAGGCATTGTAATATTATTAAATAAGCCAATATTGACATTAAACTGTTATGAATGACGATTCTTCATTGAATTGAGCCATGTAGATTATATATTATACAAATTACTAATTAAATTTATTTTACATCGTAAAATATTCAACTACTTCTTCTTATACCATGTACGCTCCCAAAGTGGAGCATATGGATCTACACAGTGTGAAGATATCCGCTCCGAAAGTATAGTACACGGATCTCCGCAATGTGAAAACGTCTTGACAGATTATTTTTCACTATAATAATTTGTCAAACAATTGTTACACACAATGAGCATCCATCCTGGATTTTTGGATCTTTAAAATCCGACAGACGGGGAATGGAACCCGCATTTTTCCGGATTACTAGGCGCGCATGCTAACAACTACGCTACTAGGAAGACATATTTAACTTATTTCTGTATAAAAGCTTCCACTGCCATTTCGATATCAACGATGAAAATAATTTACAATTATGAAATTGTGTTTTACAATTATTATATTGATAATACTAATTAAATAGATAATGGTCGAACTATCGTCAATAGATTGAATACAATTGCTTACATATTTGTATAAATCAAAATTTGACTAACAATTTACGTATAATATTTTTCCCTAATTTCATATTATTTTCAATGTTTTACTGATTTTTACTATCGTTGTTAATACTTGTTTTCTTCGATAAACACGCGAGTTACCGTGAATGAACAGACTCTTTACTTCATTATGTCCAGGTGAGTTGTTATAATATGCATAACGCTATTCAAACGTCTCTGTAAGTATTTATGCAATATACAAGAAGTATGTTTTTATTATATTACTAAAAGTATGGATCTCCTTATCTATATATTCGAAGGACGAGTACAATCAATGTACACATGTAACACTGGAATCACAATTATATATATTTTATAATTGAATTATTAATCGAATAAAGAAGCATAATTCGATTCCTCGGAGACCATGCGTGCAGTGGCACTATTTCATTGCTTCGTCCAAATATGGTATTCCCAAATGGGAGAGGTCATCGTCCTCCGGCTTAAAAAAAGAAAGCATGGACTAGCCGAGACTCAAAATAATCAGCACGAGCCGACGTACAAGCCGGGGAGATTTTTACTTCAAACACATGTTTGAACTGCTTCAAGAAACGCATGACTAAGATTATTATTATTATTTAATTTTAAGTTCGGCGTGAGCCAGGAGTCGGAAAAAACTTTCTAAAAAAATACGGAAAAAGTTCTATCATTTCTATTTTGGGATTTGTTCTTTAAAACAAAGAAAATCTGGATGCATATATTTTTTTCATTCATGTCAACGTTGGATTGTATTATTGTAAACTTAAATCGGAAATTATGCATTGATGAAGCTATTAAAATCTATTTTTATTATGTAATTAAGTATGCAGTATAAATTAAATAAGTCTCCTCAGAAGAAAAGAGTTAGCGTACGGAATGACGGTTCAAGTTCCACATTTGCCGTCAAATATAAAAATGCAGGACTGATTGCACATTCAGTTGTGCAATTGTCTGACAACCAATTCTCCTTAAAAATAATTTGTCGAGATATGTGTTCACATCACGGAGATCAATATACTCCACTTTTGGATTGGTAACGATTAGTGTGAAAAAAATACATTATTATTAAATTCGCGTAATTTTATTTTTAATAACTCTTTTCAATGAATTCAACATCTTATAAGTGTTAGAGAAACTAGAAAATTTTACTACAATATTAGTGTGATTTCTATAAATGTATATTATTATGTAAAATACCACGATATTCAAGAGTAGTTTTATTAAACATTTGGGCGTATGGACGTATTATTTTTAAAGCCACTCATTTATTTGTTTATACAATGTTTTTATTTCTTTTAATATAAATACTATATAGATTTATCATTGATGTGTGGAAGTTATAACAATTATAATATCATATGTTTTTAGGCTATAAAAAATACGTAAACATTACGAAAACAATGAAAATAAGAGTTGGCTTCAACATTAAAAAATTCTCTTATGCTCTTTCTACAAATATCATGATTAATATAAATATCAAATTATTTATATTGCTGCATACAAAAACATGGAAAATGTTTCAAACTTGTTCTCAAGTGCTCCTTTGACTCCGAAATGGACGCGGCCACATATGGTTATGTTATACACATTTTTACCAATTTGGAATAATTGTTCAGTTTATTTGGAAATAAAAGAGCATTTTTTACATATCCAAATTTATCGATTTCATTATATTAGTTGAATTGATAGCATTGAAAGGTTTTAGTGCTTAAAACGTGTGCGCATAAAAAAATAATTCACTAATGAAAGGGTTAAATAAAACGAAATTATCATCGAATCATTGGATCTGACAATATCTACGAAGAGCTTTAAGCTTTACGTACCTATGCGTTTAGCAGTGTACCCAGTTAGTTGTATTCCAGAGACGTAAATGTGAAAGAAGTGAACAAATCTTTCCAGCATCACGCGCATGAAATAAATTCAAATTAGTGGTTGGTGTCTTTGTTGTTGAATACGCCCATGTCAGCTGATGTGATTTATCGCTATGACATTTTAATCCCACGCGATGTCGCTTTCTTTGTGATGCACTTTTTTTAAAATTCTCCTCATCATAAGTGAGAATTTAACTGATAAAAAATACACAGGAAATAGGTAAACATATTTAAAATAACAACGGTTATTTTTTTTTATATACCACGTTCGCTCCCAAAGCGAAGCATATAGATCTAGACAGTATGAAGATATCCACTCTAAAAGTGCAGTATATGGATCTCCGCAATGTGAAGACATATTGACAATTAATTTTTCATAGTAGCGTGCGCGCCTAGCAATCCGGGGAGTGCGGGTTCGAATTCCCATCTGTCGGATATTAAAAACCTAAAAATGCACGACTGGATGCCTATTGGGTTGAGTAATTGTCTGACAAACAATTCTTGTGAAAAATAATCTGTCAAGACGTTTTCATATTGCAGAGATCCATATGCTTAACTTTGGGAGCGAACATGGTATACAAGAATAACATATATTGCACGAATCATTTATCTTATTTTCTTTCAAATTTAGCAAAATTCTCCCCGTATCCATTCCTCACCCATTATTTTTATGTTTATTTTTACGAGAAATGATTTCAATTCTTACATAAATAAAATAAGTATTATATCTTAGTATCTTAAGCATTAACATCCGCGTCTGTAACTATTTAGAATATGTAGGAACGAGTGAAAATACGTGAAACTTGGAATGTCAATATCTAAATAATATCATTTTTTTAAATAAATTAATTAATATTTTAGTACTTATCTATGAGAAGTTTTCAATTTCAGAAAAATATGTCTGTAAATATATTATCAAATAATCGTATCGTACTACGTGTGCACAAATTTTATACTATTTTTGATTAACAGGATATATATAATATGTCTAGCATTTAGATATGCTTTATCTGCCGTGATTGCAAATCATTGCCGCCGCATGTTTGTGTTGATTGTATACGAAATATATTAACCGCGTGGGCGTGAGTCATATTCTAGCAGCGCTAATCTTCAAGCCTATCAGGTATGGTCAGAAATCTATTTATCTTTATTTCAAAAATGTAAACATAAAACGTATTGCCACTTGTAAGTATTATTTTGCGCTATATATGAGACTGGTAGATAACTTCAAATCATAATTATAATAAGAAACGCATGACATTGGTTTTTTATAATATCATGTTTAGATAAGAATTTTCTTCCTGCTTTCAAGCTAGTGCACTACAGATTATATTATTAGAAGTAAATGTTTTAATTATATTAACGAATTATCAAGTTCTGTTCACGAAAAGAGTTTTAGTAAATATGATGTGACGAAAAAAAATAATTTAGGTATAAAAATCAGTTGTTTTCCAAGACGCTATAGTAAAATAACAATGTATTGCATGGGGACAGTAACCCATACGTTCAAATATGTAAAAATATATTTTTTAAACAATCTTTATATAATAATTTTGTATATGGAATGAAGTGACATACCTGTCTATTTTATGTACTCTAGTCACTAGCGGATAGGTAGGTATGTGTTGTAATCCAGAAGCACGTCTGTCATCCATTACTTGATTTAAGTTGCTTATCATGTTTGTAAACAATAATTTGGGCACTAGATGTAGAAATTCCTCAATAATCTTGGCTTATCTCTTACGCACATTTTTCAAAGTGGATTTCAGCTTATTAGTATTGCGTGGAGGCCACCAGAATTACTCACCTGAAACCGTAATTTTCATTCACGACGAAATAGTTTCTTGGTTATAATTTTAATACGACAAGCTACAGCGCGTGTGTGGGGAACCTAAATTAAAAGCCGGCTTGCGTGAGCTGGCCTTAGACAAAGTTTTAGGTAAAATATTACCTTAGCCTTCCATCTACAATAATGCTGCGTGTTAGGTATATAAATACTGGTGTCTAAATACTCGCATAATATACTTCTACTTTATTACATCATACAATATAGATATATTGGTAATTTAATGTAAGTTTAAAATTTCTTATTGAATTTGTAATTCTATTTGTTAACCAAACTCATTAAATCTATTAACTTTCGATATTTATTAATTGTCAAAAAATTATGACAAGCTAAACTCGTATTAGATAAAAATAAATAATTTCGTAAATGCTGACCAAACTTCAGTTAAAGATTAACAATTACGCAGTTCTTATACTGCCCATTTATACAACAGATAAATCAATATTTGAGATAATTTATAATGTCTACCGTACTTTTTATGAACAGGATATTCAAATACATTAAATTAAATACAAGCATATATTAATTTCATTGCTATTTAATATTCGATTAAAAAAATGATTGACAACAATATTCGCTTGTTAGGCCACGGGCACGATAGATGTCGCGGTGACAGAGCAACGGCGACAAAACGACGACAACAGAGATGCAAAAATACATATGTGAGTGAGCAAGTTGTTATGACTAACGCGCTGCCGAACTTGCTCACTCATTCACTCACCTATTTTGCATCTCTGTTACGGTCGCTTTGACGCGGTTCCTCTGTTATCCTCCCTGATTCGTTCCGCGATTTATTCTTTTTGGAAAATGTATAAAATTCATAATAATATTTTATATTAAATGATTAAGAGCATATTTGGCAAGTTCATTTATTTTTTTAAAGATCTCTGACAGATATAAAGATGTGTCACCTAAAAATAGAGAAGAAATATACACAGTTTATGGAGTAGATATTTTACAAATATATTCATATGCAATTATGAATACCCATAGTAGACGTTTAAAACTATAATAAAGTAAGCTACTACGCTTATATATGTCGGATAAGATATTTACATAGTAATAGCAACCCTGCTAGAAAGTTACCCACCACCGGTGTACCTGCACATATCATCATATACATAGCTTTTTACATAACTAATAACTATCTAACCATCATCGCTACCTTTTGTAATTTTCACTTTATTAATATTACAAAACAGAAAAGAGAATAAATTAAAAATTTATGGCAATTAAAATTTTCTTGTGAGCTGGAATTTTCATAATAATAATTACTAACGTAATTTATTAAAAATGTTTAACAAATAAAAAATATTTTTGCTATAGTTTGTGTTGTTATATTATTAGAAAGGTATGTATATATATATAATTACAATTTAGAGAAGTTTGTTTCCGTACATCTCTAGTGCGCATATCCCTCTCGACGAGTTGAAATAATTTGGGTCTAAAATTACATCAACATCCGGAATGAAGTTTGGTGAACGTGAGCAGGAAAAAGGGTGATTAAATAAATTTGGAGCATTCTTATTTTTGTGAGAAGGGCTAAAGACATTTTTGATTGCTAAGAAATTTCTTTTAAATGACGTGGACGTTTTCTCTTTACCTGCATATTTTTATACATTACACAATTTACAAATAGACTGGTAAGTATTGTATGTAAAATAGATATTAATTCACGGCATATGCTTAGGTAATTGTCAGACACCTATCAATAGAGTAGTACTCACCGTCAGTTTTTTTATACCATGTTCGCTTCCAACGTGGAACATATGGATCTACACAGTGTGAAGACCTCTTGACAGATTAATTTTCACGAGAATTATTTATCAGAAAATTACTCAACCTAATGGGCATCCAGTCCTGTATATTTTGTTTTTTAAAATAAGACAGATGCGGAATTGAACTCGCAATCCCCGTATTGATGGCCGCGCACGCTACCAACTACGCTACCGGGGAGATTGCATAATTTAACCCTACAATAGTACATCATCTTCCAATTCTATAAGTTCTTTTTTTGTTTGCGTTTTAAATATTAAGAAACTAATCCGGTAAAAAATAACTTTTATTTTGAAAATAAAATATTCGTATTATTTTAATTAAGCACCTGTTTTGACATAGGGGACATATATTTTATGACTGTTACGAGCACTGTAGTATATAAATGTATATAAAACCGCTAAATTTACCATATAATAATTTACCACATAATAGATAATATATCCTATCACCGTTCCATACCACTGCCGACCTGTCTCGTTACAAATCTTACCCACTTTCCACGCATATAAACACATCGTGCTTCCAACACGATTATTACCCTATTTTATGGCTACTTTATTGTTTTAGATATCTTAAAGAAGTACCTGTATATGTGTATATCAACTTACTAATATAGATCAGTTGATACATATGCCTGGAATGTCATAGATGATATGTTATATGGTCACAAATACTGTAAGAAAACACCAAAATAGTTTCTTTCAAGTAAAGAATATCACGTAAGTTTTTACACGATCCAAAAACCCAAGTCATTTATGTTTTTTGTATTTATTATATATAATAACTAATTAAAAACGTTAGACACACAATAATTATAACTGAACACTCATTAACGCGATACAAATGTAGTCTACATCCATATTGTAGATGAGTTGTAGGAATTTACAAAACTAAAACAAAACGATATGCACTATTTCAGGCTGAAAATGTTAAAATTGTTATTTAAAAATGAGTACACGTTTAATAAATATCACATATATGTTTCAATTAATTAGGTAATCGCATTTATTTATTTATTTTGTACATGTTGTAACATTATAAATTACAAGTTTAATACGTTAACAACACGGTATACATATGGTTTTGACGAAAAGAATAAAGAAATAATTACAAAATAAATATATACAGAAATAAAAAAGAGAGTGTCTACCAAGTAAGTTAGACAGACCCTATTCTGAAAATGTATATAATAGCATCTATCTAAGCTCGCTCTCACCTAGATGGAAGATATCAACATGGGAGGCAATCTCATTAAGCATCACCATTGCCCTCCGCATTGACACGACTACTGCCAGGATAGTCCTGCATTTATTGAGCATGCTAGTTTATTTGTTTATGTATTTTTGGGAGCAAATCCCCATATGGAGCATATAGATCAACACAATGTGAAGATATCCACTCCGAACGAGGAGTGTATGGATATCCGCAATGTGAAGACGTCTTGACAGATTATTTTTTCACGATAATTGTTTATCAGATAATTACTCAACCCAATGGGCATCCAGTCTTACGTTTTCGGGTTTTTTAAATCCGACAGATTGGGAATCGAAACCACATTCCGCGGATTGCTAAGTGCGCACGCTACCAACTACGCTACTGTCTTTTATACAACATGTTTAATTAGTATAATTAGATATTGGTGTCTAATATAAGGATGTGCGTTATGTAGATGAATTATATTGGAATTATAAATTAGCAATGATAAAAGGTATACAAAGCTTTCTGTATACGTACCTCTAGCATATACATTCTTCATAAATATTATATAAGAGATACTAAACAAGAGATGTGATTAACTTCTTTTGCAGGGCGGTCGGTTTGCAAGACTTACATCTTGTAAAATAATTTATTATTTGTAATATAACGAACCGTCGCATCAAGATAGTGAAATAAAAATTAAAAATACAATTAAAAAGCTTCTTCTTATAACTCCTTTTATTTATATTAATCATATTCATTATTACTCTGCAAAATGAGAGTTTCACTTACTACACAAATCTTAATAATTTTATATAATAAAAGATGTGCACAGTGAGATATATTATATGCAAGTGAGTCAAAGATATGGAAAACGAAGGATGTTATTAATAATTTTGTAATTAAAAATATTAATTAAACATACGTGCATAATTATTTTACTGCTCTACGATTAGAAAACATTACATCTAACAAAGGCCCAAAGCTACCGTATACTAAGCTTTAAGAACAAATGCCCACTTCGGATTCTGTGGATATGGTGGTATTACTTCGTTCACAACGAGGAGATACGAAAATGGACCATCAGACCTTGGAATTGGCTCAGCTACATATTGCGTATGCCTTAAGACAGAACATGATTTGCCTATTCTTGAAGTCAATCAATTTTTGGCGTCCTGCAAGGCCGCTAAATATAATACTTCCTATAGATTATATTCGGTTGAGCTACGAGATGCAAGTATAACCCGAAAGGACCCAAGAATTCTGGCGGACGAAACGAATTCTTGAAGGTTTTCATAAGCTCCACTTATGGAAAGTATATGATAAAATAAAATAGCTATTCACGTAAAAATGTACGCAAAACAAATAAGTTTTCAATCAAAAATAGTGGAGGTAGATAATGAAATTTTTATTAAGAAGTCAATATTTTCTGCAGTAAACTCTTTGTCTTATAATAAATTAATTCGATCTGACTTTTTATCCGTCTATTAATTTGACCAAACGTTTTTTCAAATCATAAATTAATTGATGCTATTTAAAAATCTAAAATTTATACCGAGCGCTATCTATCGCATTCGAGCAAATTTATTTTACCTGTTTAGTTTGGTCTCGAGTGTGTGGATATAGAATTACAATATTAGTCCAGTGTCGCACTTCAGAGCGAGCAACTTGCAACTCTCGTGAATAACAGACGGCAGTTGTTTACTCTGGGCTTTTGATATATCACATCTGAACATGCATGCGGAGGCCAAGTATTTATGGAATGCAATCGACCCCAGCTTTTGGCTTTACTTTGCTATGTGGAGCTTTGGGTATTCTAGCAATGCGTGCGTGATAGAATATGACTTCGCTGGCATCTAATAATGAATTTTGGTAGATGCCTACCGAGTGTATTGAAATAGAAAGAATTCACCTTATTAAAATGATCAAATAATATGTAGGGATATAAATATTTACCACTCAGCTATTCACATATACGGAAGTATACACAACTAATAAATTAAAAAGGTATTTAAATTGTTACACATAAAAAAGCTTCACCGACATCACTATAGATGAAACAGACGTGTTTTTACAAAGTTTTCTACGACATGTTAATGAATAAGTTTTTAAAGACATACCTAGCTACTTTAATTGTTTTACCACTATCAAAACCATAATCAAAAAGAAAATGCCGTTATTTACAATCACGAACAATCATTTTTAGTTAAATTTGATTCTAAAGAAATAGATACCTTTGAATATTGATAAAGATTGTGTGTATTTTAATCATCCACTAGGATTAAAACCACGTGATTGTGATGAATGAACATTAAAATAATATATTTACACAATCAGAACATAAGTATTTACAGCTATAGCTACAATAATAACCCTTTTTGTGCTCGAGAATAATTATTTTCTAATACCTACAACTGAATCTGTGCACTTATTGTGTGTAATTGTATTTTGTACTGTTAGTTGTGCAAAGTGAAATTAATTGGTAATAAATGCAAAGACAGATTTTTTGAGAGAATATATTTAATGTAAAAAGCTTTAATACCATAATAGTTTATTGAATTAAGACAGCTTATATTCCATTCATATTTTAACTTCTTATATGTTTTATGGGGGGGGGCAATTTCCAATAGGTGGGTGTATCCAAATTATGCGTGAAATCGAATTTCCCTTTCATAAATAGTAATAAAAATATTAATATGGTATTAAACGAGCTGCTCATTCTGCCTGTATTCATTCTGTTCTAATTGTACGTCATTAAAGTAATTTGTCGTGAAATTTAAAAATGTTCATAATTTTGGGCTCCATGCATTTTTGATACTCTTAAAACACGATATATTAAAATAGTCTGCACAAAAATTCGCACATACAAAGCTGTATTCATGCATGTTGACCTACGCAAGTTTTTAAATAGCAATAAAAAGATTACAAAGGGGATATCCTTGTTATGAAAGTGATAAATTCGTGGATAAAAATATTATTTTTTTATAATATGTGTTAAATATATAAAATGTAAGTTAAAAATGTATAAGTATTTCAATTTTAATATATTTGGTCAAGGTCGCTTTGTCTGTGGCATTAGACCGCATCCAATTTATTACATCAAAGTCACTTATCAATGTAAATTAGTATCCAAGCCGTGTGCGTGAATAAATTCAGTTACTGCATTTAAGCGTTGCAGCTATATATGCGAAAAAACAATTGAAAGTAACAACAGTAATAAAGCTAAGCCGCGTCCAGACTAGTTTAGTATTCAGTGACTGATTTTTCTTTTCATTTATTTGTTTTTTAACTCAAAAAAAATAAATAACGAAACTTTAACATGTACTATATTTTCGCCTCAAAGTAACTGCATTTCTCGGCCAGTACCTTTTCTAGTAAAACTTCATGCTGATCCTATCGTCATACTGAATATTATTTTTGTACCTTTAATATGAAAAATTACCACGTACAAATATTATCTACGTTTAAAGAAAAGCTATTTGGTGACTTATTTGAATAATTTTGGATAAAAAATGAATTTTGTATGGAGGCATATGACTTTTACGTTGATAGGTGTTCGCTCACGCAAAGGGCTACAAAATGCACATCGTTAGAGGCGATTTCTTTGAGGTTCGCGTGCAATCGACCCCGCCCCACCGGCCCGCGAGATAAATGTGCGGTCACATCGTGATGCAGTTTAAATTGGCTTTATGTACTTACTGCATTTACTTAAAGTATAAATAAGTATTATAAATAGCAACCCGTAAAATACGTGCAGTTCGTCGACGAAACTATGTAGTTGGAATAATTTAAATGTGTGTAAATTTAAAAGACACTTTGCATCAGAAGTATTGTTCGTACTCAGCAATGTTTAGTATGCCAAGGTTTATTTTATTTTCAATGAAAAGGGTAGATCGGCAGCTTTTCTAGCCATAATCAGGTTGAGATATACAGACAGCCCTCAACTTTCGCACGTAATTGGTTCCTGAAAATGTGTGAGAATGTTGAATGTTCAAAAGTAGAGAAATGTGAAGACTGATGTGTTTTCTGTATGTATTTTATTTGTATTATGTGTATTTTATTCAATGCTTGTTGTGCAATTAAGTTTTAATTTGATAGTGGTACTGAGTGATACCAATAAACTCATTAACATTTTCGTTGTTGACGTCCAAGTTTAGTTTATTCATTATGCTAATTATTTCATTTGTGATAGTTTCCGTAGTTTCTTCATAATTTATAAAACCAATCATTGTTTTTGTGCAGGAACCTTTCATTGTTAATTTTTTATTTCAGCCCACGAGTCCCCAATATTGTTTATTGCATTACGTATATTAAATTTCTTCCAAAAATTTCCTATGTAGACCCACTTTCCCAGCCCAATTCCTCGATGACCCGATTCATTATTGTCTTCATATGACATTTAACTAAATTAAGTATTGTTGACCATTGCTTACAATTATTTATTTTTTTGTGCGAAAGTTGAAAGCCGCCTGTACTATATAATAAATAATATCGTATCGCTTTAGAAACAAATATTTAAGAAACGTAATTTCTACAATATCATGGATTTATATCTATCACTGCAAAAGCTAAACAAATACAACCTCTATACTTTTATCATGGAAACGTGATTAATACAAACAAGATCTGATGATCACCATTTCGTGCTTATACTACAGTACTTATCTCAGTAAAGACACATGAAAAGTAAGAATATGATTTTATAACACAGGTAAGTACCTAATTATTTAATAAAAAAATTACATATTTAGCTATCTATCTTTTACGTAACAATCTGTGGCGTACATAAATTGATTCCATTCGGCCAGTGCTATATAAACTATTTGACA
>JAGVSQ010003613.1:0-16612 GCA_022683975.1 Rhyacophila evoluta
GAAATAAGTTTGCAAGTGTGGTCTGTACAGAATATATGAAAAAAATGATATTTTTTATGTTGAAAAAAACCTTGCCCTCCATGTATGGATCAGTTCAAGAACTGTTCCGGGGCATCGGAGTACCATTGGTTGGAAAAAGAGATATTCAGAATCAAAGCTTTCTTAGGCCATCCATAGCCATTATATGATGAGGAGTTGCTCAGACTATTATCTGGTCTTTGAAAATTTTATGACATCAAACCGCCTAACCCTTAATTTTTGACATAAGCATCTGTTTACAAAACTCAGTATTTGGAGTCTCCATCGAGATACATGTATTGAACACATGGCATTTAGTTTCACATTGAGTTGAATTCTAGTCAACTGAATAACAAAAAACATTTGTGTATTGCTATTGTTAAAGAAATGCATCTCAAGTGTCTGAAGCCATCAATCTTCACGATGATCTATTTGGACAGTAAAAGCTATCATGGTTACGAAAATTGAGTTAGTTAAAGATGTTGAATGACTGATGGCCCCCAATACAGAAATTATTTAATAAAGATGGCACCGCCCTTAATTATTTTCAGCTCACGTTATTTGGGTTGTTAGGATTCATTTCACTATAAAGAACTAAGATATCCATAATTTGTTCACCAGCACATTCAGCGTCAAACGGTCTCATTTTAGATAACCGTTCCGTCACATGATTACCAATATAGTCAAAGTCCGACTTCACTGTTGAGAAACTATTACTAGAACTACTTTGCATTGTCTGTAATGGTTGCAAAATTTTCAAAAGGTCTCCTAGTATCTTATCACATCCACTGGAAGATTTCTTATGATTCTCACCATTAATTGTTGATATATAATTACTCGGCTCTGATTTTGATGATTTAACGTTATATTCAGATTTTTTTGATTTTTTAGTGCGAGGCGGATCGTCATTCTGTTCTGGCATGTAATCAGGATCAGCAGTGTTGTCATCAAAATCCATCTACAATTTTATCAATAAATTGAAAAGTATCAAGAAAAAAACTTGAACCTCAACACAAGGTCATAGGTTTAAGTCCCATTAAAGGTACATAATTTTTTAAAATACGAGCCCTGCACCCTTAGTGACTTGAAGGATTGATTAACAATATCTTCTATGGAGATCCATATATCTCATGGACTTCCACATTCAGAGTGATCATTCAAAAAACACTCATTCAGGGAATCATTTATTTTGAGATAAAGCAATTGTTCAAACATTAATTTATTATTCATTATATTTATCAATTAAAATACTGTTATATTCTTTCAAAATTTGACTTCAATTAGACCAGTAAACTTACATCATTTCCATCTTCTTGAACTTCTTGCTTTATGTTACTTTCCAAAATCTCCAGAAGCTCTTTCTTTTCACGATATCTTTTCTCCGTTTTTCCGTCATTTAGAAATTGGCAAGCTTCCCACAAATACCACGATGGCACATACACATCGTCCGCCGCTTCTGCAGATGGTTGTCGTTCTTGGACCCTCCGCACATTGCTGTTGAAAGTTGTGCGAATATTCACCCACCTCTCTTTCACTTGTTGTGCTGAAAAATTTATCAAATATCCGACTAATTCAAATCAGCATCATTATTCGTAATTATATTTTTTGCTGCTTCCATGACTGGATAGAGCAAGCAAAATGTGACCTACGACTTGTTAACTTGTTAATGACAACAATTGATATAACGAGGGAGAAATAATGATCATTTGTTTGTAAAAAATTAATTTTAATACAATGTTATGATTTAAAATAATACATAGAAATAGATAGAAAATTTACAACGTGATTCCCATTTGGGAACGTTTTTTATCTTGCTGGACAAGAAATCCCTGCACCACAATATTTTTAATAAAATTAACCATTTTATCTATTATACAAAGACTCTTCGAATAGCAATGAATTTTATAGATAAAATTTAAAAAATACAATTTAATTAGGAAAATTTTTTTTTCTCAGTTCGGTAATGGTACGACATCCTAAAGTCCAACATTCACACAGAACTAACACATCTATGGTTCTGTAACTAGGTAGATGCTTTCCTTTCCTTTGGTCCGAATATTCTATATGGTATGTTGTAGACTCATCACACCAAACGCAGTCACAATGGAGATAAAAACACAAGCTGTAGTTGATAAAATCATTCCACCTATGGCTGGATTATTTAGATAAACTAACTAGTAGTATTTTAAATGAATAAATTAGAGCACCTTCAAACTCTCGATAGTGAACTTAGTAATTAAATTAGCGATGGCAGAACAATTTGATGGGTACAATGCAATGAATGTAAAGACTTGAATAAAACTGAATTGAGAATGCCATTCATCTAAAGAGATAGAAGATAAATGTCAAATGATAATATTAGAGTTGATGTATTTACCGCTTATTTTACCCCCAAGTAGCCCCGCTATCTCTGTGTATGTTTTTCTTTTTAAAGCCATGTTTTTATAACCACTAGATTTGTCATTCCACATATACTCTCTAGGCTTAATGATTTCAATAAGCTTCATATCGTAATCTCTCGACCAACTCATATTCTGTAAATATCGTCTTTTACGGGGTATCATGTCAACTTTTCGACAATTTAGCTTTTACAATGTTTATTTACTCGCGCCGACTCTTCACACAAACGTCAAACTGACATTCAAATGCTATCTACAAACCAGTATTGCCATGAGAGTAACTCATTTTAAGCTATACAGCAGAACAATTTTGTAGCCAAGTAATTTATAATATATAAAAAGACGTTTAGTTTTCAAATACTAATGAAATAGTTCTTAAGCAAAAATGGGAAATGTTTTAAAAATATAAGCTTAATTTTAGCAAATAGTCAATATGAATCAGTTGTTTGCAATAGCCATTTAAATTAAACATTAACTTAAATATCCATAATGAATTTTTCAGAGTCCATTCAAATAGATTATAAAACCATATTCGTTAGCTTGCCCATATATATTACTGTTAAAAAGATACATTGCATACAATAAATAATAAAAAACTAGTTTCTGTGAGCAATTAACTGCATTTATTATCTACATACATTGCTGAAGAAAAACATCAAACTCACAGCAGTCTTCTTGGATACAAATAGTAGTTGAACAATAATAGTATTGAATTAATTATAACAAATTTTGCAAATATAAATTGAATATATACATTTTACTTTGCTAGTGCGTTACAGAAAAATACACACTTAACAGACATTATTCTATCCTAAATTGTTGCATGTATATTGTTGGGATTATTTGGATTAAATTCATTATAAAGAACTAGCACATTCATAATTTTTTGACTAGCACATTCAGCATCAAATGTCTTCATTTTCGATAAACGTTCTATGACAAATTTACCTATCTGCTGAAAATTTGCATTGACTTCATACTTATTTGCTGCCTCTGATTTGATTGGGTTTAATATATTTGATAAACTGTCTAAGACTTTGTCGCAGGATATCATTAGTTCATTTTCTTCCGGTTTTATATCATTATTGCTAGGACTGATATCATTTTTTGTAGCAGCATTGAAAGATTCTCCAGGTATAGGCTCCTCGTTTATCGAGCCATTTTGACTGGCTGTATCATCAAATGAATCATCAAAATTAATGCCCTGCAATGAATAACATATATATAACAATATTGTTTTTATGATTATGATAGAACATTTCAAGACTTAACAAATATTAATGATTGCAATCCCACTTCAGCAAGATGATAGTTAATAATTTGGTAGATAATGCAAGTTTGTAGATTGTGTTGGAGTCTATAGATGTAACATTACAGTCTTCTTTTGAATGTATTATTTTTATTATGTGGCATTGGCGATTATCAGATCTTTGCAAATCATAATTTGAAAAATTATCCAATGGATTTTCTTTTGCCTTGCCATTGGTATCTTATGACGTTCATCATTTATTTTCTATTAGCGTATTTACAAGAATTCATACCTACCAGCAGATATAATAAACATAGTTTGTGAGGTTACCAATTCAACTCACACATATGTGTGTGACGTTACTATCTTTATAAAACTTTAACCAGCATAGTAATAAACGTAGCTGGTCACATTCACAGAAGAAAAATTTATAATAATTATCAATCACACAGAAAAATCAGCAGGATGCAAGTACCTGCTTAAATCACATTGTTTTTTGAGTTTGAGAGGTTTGAGGATTGTTTTTTTTTTTTATTTCAACTGACAAAATTGAATTTATTTTAAGTTTGAAATTGTGATTACACATTTCATTACTAACATAAGTTATACATATTAAAAACGTTCCATGAAAATTTGACAATTTCATTCAATCTGAGACCTACACTGCAAAATTTATAAGTCTGCTAATTTAGATTCAGATCCATCAAAAGTATGTTGTTCATAAGCAGCTCTATGGATGAAATGTGTTTTTTTTTATATTACAATAATCGCAAAAACAAATGGCAAAATAATCATTCTTATTCTCCTGTAAAAATTTCAAAAATGGATGTATCAAATTTGTACTTTAAACAATCAATATATTTCAAGATTACCTCATCATCATTATTCCCTTTATATTCTTGTGAATTAATATCGACTTTAGTTTTCTGGTTCTTTCTAGGCCTATTTCTTCTTTCTATATTAGCATCTAACATATAGGTACATGACTTCCAAAGATGCCAAGCGGGAGTGTAGTCTTTTTTCGTAACTTTTTTATGCCAAAATATTTTTCGTAAATTACTGCTAAACACACTGCGAATATTCGTCCACCTATGTCTGACAGCACCAACTGTAAAAAAATTAATACTACCATCGGTCAAGACAAAGTTCTAACGAAATTTTATCCTAACTCACCCATCCACTGGTTTGTGAAGTTCTGATTGCCGCTTTAAGGGATTATTTTTTTTTTTCAGCAAACTTGAGAAATCATTGTACTACTATTTTTACAGTTTTAAAATTGTGTACACGCCTAGTTGTTTGATTTCAGTTTTTTATTGTTAATATGAAGTTAATGAAAATTTTAAAAGGCGTTACCTAGCTGTCATGGAAATAGTATGATACGATATTCATTTTATAAATTGGATTGAAAATGATTTCTAGTTCAACAAAAAGTAAAACAGAAACGAACATTTTAAGCAATGTTAGTATTCCCAATGAACATACCGGTAAGATCGCTATCATACTTGAGGGCGAATTCTCTATAAGCAGTTTCTGTAAGATTTCTGTCTAAATAATCTGGATGATTGAAATCCCAAATACATCTTCTTGTGCTCATAAATTCGACCAAATTGAGATCCATTTTCTTGGGCCACCAAAGTTTTCCTATTGGTGTGGCACGAGGTTTTTTTTTAGATGGCATTTTAATTCAATAATATTAGTCAACTATTGAATATGTATACTATCTCATACGGAACGATAATATGCGAGAAACCAAAGCCACAGAATCGAATACGCATAGAGGATCAAAAATATTTACTTAACAAAATTGATACAAGTGTTGCCATCAGTTAAATGAGACCAGTCAAGTCCAGCAGAATTCTGCTACCACTTTTACTAAAGCTACTAATTTTATTACAAATAACTGTACAATTCTGGCGGAACTCTGGTACATCAATATAAAGGCATTGTTAACTACTAACAATCAAAATTCTAATTCAATAAAATTTCCTGGGCTATAAAGATTAGTGTATTTTTGATAATTATTTGAATAATGGTGTGAATTAGTCACCTTTAATAAATTATTTGATGAATAAGAAACATTGTTGTATATATATATTCTATAAATTATTTTTATTTGATATTTTTACAAAAAATATACATAATTTATGTAGTAATTAGTAAATGAAAGGTAGAATGTTGTAATGAATCCATTTTTATTGTATAAACAATATTGTAGATTTTTTAATACTCATAGTAGGACTGATGGTAAATAAAATAAAATGTCATAAGAAAATAGTTGACGAATAAAACTATTGCTGGTAATTATTTTGACATATCAACATCATTGTTGTTGTTGCTCGATATCAGATGCAGTTCTATGTTGACATTTAGCGCCAGTTTGTTTTTGTATGGTTGTATCTGTCTGTTGTGTCCTATCTGATCGGAAATGTCCGCAAAATATAAAAAGACGAAAGAAGATAAGGTAGCCTGGAATAAGGAAATGGATTTAGAATTAGTAGAATTTATGTGTCCTAAAAGACACGTTTGGGATTGCCGTCATCGTGATTACGTACGAACAAATTTAAAAAAGCGGACTTTTGCAGAATTCGCCTCTAAATATAATGACGTTATCACGGGTATAATTTGACATTTATGAGAATTTATTTGGAGTAGTTATAAAGTGTCACCAGCTAAAATAAAAAGGACGATTCAGTAGCTAACTAAAATACATATAACTATAATATTATTCACAACCAATTGCCCAGAAATGATTAATATTCAGCTATTTAATTAAGAGACCAAAATAATAAATTGCCTAGATAATTATACATTTTTGATATTTTCACTACAGGTAGTTCTGTCAAACATCGATGGAGAAACATTCGAAGTGTGTTCGCACGCAATCTGCGTAAAATAAAACGTCTTAAAAGAGCGACTGGCAAAACACACAGTCCCACTTGGCATCTTTGGAAGCCATGTCAATATTTAATGGATCAATATGTTAAACAAAATAGCAACGAGGGAATAGAGCCAGTTGATATCAAAATTGAAATACCTGCGGAGTCTGAAAATGTGAGGATATTAATTATAATATCGACCCTGTTTAGGCAAAAGGCATTAACCTTCAAATAACAATAATGCTGTGAATGAGGTTTGATTTGTCTTGCCTGCATACAAATTTGGTAGATACTTCTTTTTTTTAAATTTTAAGTTGAATTCAAATAATAATTCAGCCTTTGGAGCTTGATTTCTTTTGATAGAATGTGTATTTAGTTGTGTACATTTTGATTATAAAATTAAAAGCACTTTTCAAAACACAGTGTTAATGCCTTTTGCCTAAACAGAATTGATATGTTAAGGTATTTAACATATAATAGTGATGTGCGTTCCACCTTGGAAATGTGGAAATGGGTGTTTAACTTACTTAATTATAACTACATCAAACTATTTTTGGTATGGCTGGGACTTAAATAAGATATTGTGACTGCAATATAACTATTTGGTAGCGCACACACAATTCCAACTCTTAGCTAAATTTGGTACATCATGACCCCATTTTCACAATCCTGGAATTAAAAAGTATTGACTTACTTACTAATATTGTTTTTACTTGTTTGGGTTCTCTGTATACTCGATTCTTTAGAGTGATTTATAGTGATAATTTTTTTTTTCATTATTACAGCTTCTATTCTTAGATGATCCATTTGATAATACGACCAGTCCAAATGGTTCAATATTTCATGAAGATCCAATACAGGTGGAAGCCTTAAATATCACTTCAATGAATGGAATGAGTGATTCTAACGAAAAGACAGTTAAAACAGAAGAAAATGACTTACTAACTTCATGTGAGAAAGCTTTGGGCAACCTTTCAGATATATTGAACCCAATATTGTCATCGCAATCAGTAAATCAAGATCATAAATCCAGCTCAGAATTTCAACATATAGGTAGATTTGTTACAGAGCGTCTGTGTAAAATGAAAGCGTTTGATGCCGAATGTGCAAGTAAAAAAATTATGAATGTCTTAGTTCTTTACAATAAATTAAACCCAAATAATCCAAATAGCATGCTTAAAATGTAAGCTACTGTGACGATTATGACTGATTTTTATGTTAATGCTAACAATGCACTAAAATAAGTTAGTGTACACTGTGTTTTTAGTCATTTACATAAACTGGAAATTCCTGGCAATACTAGGTTTATTAATGAATTTATTTATTTCTATTCATTTACATGTCAATGTTTTTTTTACCAAACTAAATATGTAAGTATGTGGTAGTACAAAGATTTATAATCAATACCAACCGCTGTGGCTTAGTTTTTTGTACACCCCATACAAAGTTTATTAAGAATCAAGAATCGGACATATTGGTTTTGTTATTTTAAAATGTAATAAAAATTTATCACCAGTGTGTATTTTATTTTAATTGTAAAAAATTTTGTGCCCAAAAGATAATTTGCAAATTTAGTGTATGGTTGTAAATGTAATATTCAATTGATCTGCGTTACTCCAAAACTTGTTCAACATCCAAGGATATTGTTGCTTACTTCTAAAATACAAATATTACCAAATCTCGTGAAATATAATTTATCAATAATGTCTTCACATTGCGGAAATCCATATAATCTACTTTCAAAGCGGACATGGTAAATATAAAGATTATGACACAGTTGAATTCAAATTAAAGAGAAGATTTATTTCATAATTTTCATGTCATTGCCTTCTTTACAACAAAAAAATATCTTCGGTCAGAAGATATTAAATGCTTTTTACAATAGTTTTCTTTAAAAATAAATTGGTAGAGACTTTTGCTTCTTGTGTACGCTTCTACTGTTAGTAGATCCAAGGATTTTTTTATGGTTCCATTGACTAATATTTTTTTTCAATAGAGTGTCGCGAAATGTTCTTGTTTGATGATTTGATTGTATGATAATTGTAATAGATGTCACTCATGTCAAAAGTGTCCCGAATGGACTGACATTTAAAATTTGCTGCGAATTTTATGTGCTTTATTTTTCACAAATTTTGAAGTGAATCTAAACAATTATATAGATATACAATATACTTTTTATTTTGCATAACCGTATTGGTATTTTTCCAGGAAGTCAATTGGTATTTTCTGAAAACGGATATCAAAATTAATGCTACTATTATTCCAATAAGAAACTTTGTTAAATTATTAAATTTAAAAATAGATAAAAAGTCGACATTCACACAGCTCAAATTATTAGGTTTATTATATCCAATGAGCGATATGATACATTTTTTTATGAAATTTTGAAGATATGCCAACTATTCTTAATTGCTATAACCGATTTCAAACACGATTGAGGTGAATCGACTTCCTCCAAAACCGAGTTATTATTTTTATAGGACTGGTCATGCTGCTTACAATAAAAACCTTCGATGAAATGGGAAAACTTACCAGTGGCGTCGAAAGGAGCAACTCATGAAGAGTTACAAAAGTAATTATCACAAATACGTTAGTTAATTATCATCATAGACGGAAAATAAACATGTGAATGTAAAAAAGCAGACAATCTGAAGGATCGTGTTGTAAAAAATATTATTAAATAAATATGCCTTTCTCAATAATAACTAAAAGCACACGAAGATAAGTAACTACGACCATCAATAAACCATTGCGTTGTCAACTTTTTTTTGATATAGTCTGAAATATAAAGAAGCACGTATCGTAGTCAAATAACCTTTAAAAGTCGCTGCAGTACAAACAGTCGGGTGCATTTTGATACATATCATTTATATGAGAATTTATTCGGAACTACCCATATATATAATACCTACACCTTTTCTAGTAATCAATTATGTAACCAGAGGAAAAAATCAGTAGAAGACCAATCCGTAAAATTAATGTAAAGAAGTATTACTTTTACCATAGAGATTTGATGTGTGGACTATCTCTTCCAAAGTGACTATGTCGCAGTTCACAAACAATGATGACGAATATTGAGAGATAGATGGCGACGATAATCATTATTTATGAAAAAAATTTTTTAATAAAAAGCTGTCACATTTTAATAACATTAAATGAGTATTTGAAACAAACGTAATTTAAGTGTTTTTGTAATTTAAATTTCGTATCGTAATTCGGGAAGCAGGGACCTATTAAAAAGAAGTCAATTCAAGGTATGCAGCGGCTAGTAGTGATGCGCTATTTTAGACACATGCGTAGTTAATAAAAGCATTTTTTATACGTGTCCTTGATTTATGTAGTTTGGCAAGTGTATTGCCCTATTCTATGCGTCACTGGCGATGCAACAACGGCGTGTGAGAGGTATGATCATTAATCGAAAACTATGTGAATAACGCGTTAAACCGACCAAGTATTCAGCGCATACCTGTACAGGTTTTTAAATACAATATATTTTTTACTGCCTTTCCCCACTGTGCTCTCCGTTAGTTAGTTACTTACACGCAGGTGTAATAAATACATGGCCCTAAAGAATAATATTAATCGCCGTAAATACACATAAATAAATGTTATATAAATGTGATTGGATTGTATGCGTATCCTTTATTACTGTATTATATTCAGAAATCTCTGATTGTTGAGCGAATTTTGATATTAAAACTATAGATTTCACTTTTATGCTTTTCGTCTCCTCTTTAAATATTCATCGTGATTTCGTGACATCGTGACTGAAGGTGGAAGAATACGAGATAGGTACATAAATTGGCGTAGCTACCGAGGAGCAGTTGAAGCGAGCTCATCCAAGAGCACGAATCATGGGGGGCGCAAGTTTCGGTAGGAAGTAAAAAATTTAAAGTAGGTAGCGTGAGAGACAAAAAACGAGAAACCATAATTTTTCGAATGAATTATAAAATTGTAGTAAAGCGAGAAACAGTAGGGGGTGGAGCAACTTTACTTCCTCTATGGTGCTTAATATGTAGCTACGCCAACGGGTACAGACGCTTGGCTATGATATTTACACAGTGAAGTGAGGCTTAATTTAAATACGAATTAATTACGAGTATACCTTGTTCGTTTCACTGTTTTTCAAAAAAAATGGTTATCAGGCAATCGTCCAACTCATTAGGTATACAGTCCTACGTATTTTATTTATCTTTGAAATGCGCGTGTTTACTTGCGCAAATTATAATGAAAAATAAAAATTATATTGTACGACCAAACATTGTGTCCGGAGTTTTGTATATCTAATATATCTTGTGGATAGTATTCGATGGCCCTCCAGAGCGCCAAAGTATAGTCGACCAGATGAAGACAACAGTAAGCTTTGCGAATTAGCATCACGTGTCGCAGCCAGTTTTAGGGTTTCTGCATGACTTCAGAGAGTGTTTCTTGGTACATTCCTCAATATGCAAGCTCCCCATCCCTGGTATTCAAGGCAATAATATTATCTAAAAACTCAACATGCAAATTATTTTTTCCATTCTTATGGATGGCTATGTATTTAGATCATATTGCAAACAATCTTTCAAAGTTAGCAATAATAATTATGTCTTCATTTTCTATAATTAATGTAAGCCGTATACATTCTCTATAATTACCTTAATTATTCGAGTTTGAGATATAATTTAAAAACCGGCTCTAATCGGTGTTAATCTACTAAATCGATCTTCTTTACTTTCTAGAATAACCAGATTTATATCGGTAATCTTATAAATTAATAAAGTAAATCTTATTTTGATAGCAGTGTGTGCAAACATTTATTTCTGTTAGCTCAATCAAGTGTTCGCTAGTAAAATAGTTTGATATTCCTGCTTAACCACACCACGGCATGTATGTGTGCAGTGCTTTAACCGAACAATAAACCCACGCCAGTCAGTCAGTTAGTGAGAACGGTGTGTGGAAGTTGTCCAGTCCATACCAACACCATGGCGACGGCGAGATCTGCCCTCAAATCGACCAACATCTTCAGAGAAAAATCTAAAATTCTCACAAACCACACCATTGCGAATAACCATAACAAATCGATTACGTCTTTTAACCGTGAAATAAAAAGTGGCGACAGAATTGGTAGATTCTACTCAACAAGAATTGTCAGCGATACGAATGGAATCTTCAAAACTTATAATGATTTCCAAAGTGAAAAAAAGAGGCCACTCTTTGAAAAAAACCATAGCCAAAAAAATAACAAAGCTTATGTTTCTTACAGTGCTCTGTCAAGAATACAAAATAATGTCTCGAGCAATAAAGAAGCGAAATCGTTCGAATACCCGAACAGAATATATTATCAAACCCGTGGTCGTTCTACTGTGAGGGAAATATCTGCGACAAATGAAGCTGACGTATGCCCATACAGAACTAACGAATTGGAATCTGCCAGACCTTACTCGGAAGTCCCAGGTCCTGTGCCCCTGCCTCTACTTGGGAACACATGGAGACTGATTCCCTGGATTGGACAGTATCAGATATCAGATTTGGGAGAAGTATCTTACATTCTTCGCGAAAGATATGGCAATATCGTAAAGATGGCTGGCCTCATTGGAAGGCCGGATCTCTTGTTTGTGTATGACGCCGAAGAGATCGAAAAGGTGTACAGGAGGGAAGGCCCTACACCTTTTAGACCTTCGATGCCATGTTTAGTGGAATATAAAAGTGTTGTGAGGAAGGACTTCTTTGGTGATTTGCCAGGAGTTGTGGGAGTGTAAGTATAATAAATACATATATTTAAATCTGTACCTGAATCCTGTATGACAATACCGATTTCTTATATTTTAACTTCCACAGAAAATTCGTAGTTTATTACATGGCTATTCACCAATAACACGGTTGTAAAGAAGTTTTTAAATACAGTATAGATACAATCCCGGTCTTCTATTAAAATCTAATAGTAATATTATATATTGATATGCTCTGAGGATGCGTAATAGAAAATTTACGGCACAAACTTCTGGACTTTCAAAGTTTTGTTTCAGGATTGACCGCAGGAGTAATAAGGTACAATTCGTAGAACAATGACGTGACAAGATGACTATATCTTATTTTAAATGACAAATAACTCTTTTCTTACCAAATCCACTTCGAAAGTAGAGCATATGAATATCCGCAATGTGAAGAGTTATATCGACAGATTTTACTACACGTAAATCGTTATAAAAGTCATTTCAAGTGAATTTTATTACAATCCGTGATCTCAATTGTTTTTGATCTGTGTGAGAAACTTATGCTGCACAGTTGGATTATAATGAAAGTAATACAACATAAATTATAGCGATCAAAACGCAATACAGATAATAATAGTATGTAGAATGAAGAATGTATGTACAGTCACGCTAAAATTAATAATGTGTAGTTATGGTTTCATTTCATTCTCACTTCACCCATAATATTTAGGTATCCACCGTGTATTGTGTCTGAAATAAATCAAGAGAAGGGAAACGTTGACTTCATCTTAAAGTAGCGTCGAATGAACTTGGGCACTAAAAAACTTTGAATATATTAAAATAGTCAGTCACCTGCGCCACAAAAGTAGCCATATAAAAAAAATACTGTATAATATTGCAATAACTTTTAAAACATAATACGCCAAGCAAAGTAATTAACTTTCTACTGATAAAACTATGCCGCACTAATAGGTTCACTGAAATTATCGATCAGTTTACCATAGAATGTTAATATTGGTGATGAACAGGGCCGTGCCATGCTAATGTCCAGATTGTGCACTGCACAAGGGCGCCTGAATACAATATGCGCCTTTTTATAAGGACAATGATATGAATTAACCAGTTTTTTAGTGCAATGATATAATGCACAATTAAAACAAGTACAAAATAAAAATATAAGGTAGTGGTGTAAAATACTTCGAAAAGAGGTAAGAAGTTGAAAATATGCAATGAAAATATGTTAACAAATCGTTCAAAAAACTTTTTGTAAAAGGCGCTTTCTATCCATGGCGCGGTATTGATGAAGATTTTACTTTAACTGGTGTGGTCAAAAAATTCAGTATTCATCGTCATAATGAATAGTTCAAATCATTGTCCACTTACTAAAAGACGCGAGAAACAATTTAGATAAGTTGCCAGATTTAGATAAGTACCTCTTTCAAAGTAGAGTAACCGTTTACTAAATATCTAACAATATTGCCTGAGGTGATTTTAAGAGTGAACTCGAATCACGAATGTTACGACACGGTGATTTTGACCATGGTTTACTTTAGAAGCGTGGAGATATATTACATTTATTAATAAGTCATTAAAATCAACTATCGCCACACTAAATTTACGTTTTGAGAGTAAACATTAAAGAACGTAATCCATAACTTTAAGCGTTGCGCGTTTCTATTTTTTATTTATAGGTATTTTTCGAACTAATCAAAAAAGCGAACGAATCCGTCGTTAAATGCTGACGAGTTAGTAATGTTTTTATAAAAATGATAGATTCTACTTTAAAAATGAGGATATTTGTATTTGAACATATAAAAATGAGTAGATTTGGTTTTTTTTATGGTACACGAATTGAAGCGTATTCATAAATTTTGGGATGTTAGCACGAAATGAGTTACATACTTATTACATCAGGCGCGTTCTCAGAAGGTGATCTATAATAGTTACAACAGACAGGACATAAAAGCGCAATTCTCAAAAGGCGACAATTAAGCGAAACATAATTAATTTTACTTATAGATTCTAATCGCGATATATGAATTGTAAAATTAATTTTAGATATTTAGATAAAAAAGACAGATAATTTTTATTATTTTCCACATTGCAACCAAAAATAGATTACAATTCCGTGGATGTTTTATGTAATTAAGAGATTTGAACTAGAAAAAATATACGTATCCACAGAGGGATTCCACACAAAAATCAATAATTATACAACGTATTCATTATTAGATATTGCGTTTCGCTATAAAAATAAAAATTTCAATCACAACAGAATCTATCAAATTACTCTGATACTATACCGAATTATGCTTTACCATATTTTGGGAAAAGTTTTATTTTCTGTACCTGCGTGATTTCTGATACATAGCAAGATACGCATGTATACAGTCATAGTTATATACAGAAGACGCGTATACTAGTGAGCAGAGATAAGTAATTAAGAAGAAAAGTGTTATATTTATAAAAGACACACAATGTTTCTTTTCATCCGAGAACCTTACGTTGATATCCAAGAGCTACGATTATAAGAAAAAAAAACAAAATTAAATTGATCAATAATTCGGCAACTTTCAATTCCTTTCATTTCGGAGTCATGCTGAAATATATACTCGATCTCATTTGAGTTTGTTTTAAAAAATGAGGATAAAAAATCTGACATTTGCAAGTTTCTTAATAATCACCGTCCGTCGTTTTGTATGTGCATGCATTCATTCACGACTGCGATCCGCAGTTTATAATTGAAAGTATCTTATTAGAAATTCAACTCACGACAATCTCAGCTACCAAGCAGAATACCATTTACGTTGCTACTGTAGCCGAGTGTGGCACTTGACAGAAAATAGTCAAGATTTCACATTGTCAACTGTAATTATTATTTCTTTAGATGTGTAATAATCAACATCCAAGCAGTTTCTTAATCCACTGCCGCTTATTTTTTCCCCACCTTGCGAGAAGAATGGTTTGTGGTGTTTGCAATCTTTTTAGTACTATTCAGCGTTCAATTAAAATAATACAATGAAACCAATATTAAATTCATAAAACATGACCCGCTCTTCTTGAACTTTCAACTGTAGAATAAGTTACGTGACATTATGATAATTACACAATACACAATGATTGTTACATTTTGTATTAAACCAACCAAGACGATGATCAATAACCCAAGATACTCAAGTTTCCTTCCAATATAAATTCGTCGAATACCCGTCAACAATATAGTAATGGTATTCTCCTGAAATGAATTGTTAGCTTACTTGGATAAGCTTCTTTAGGTTTAAGCTTGATGCTATTGGGCTGGATGATTAAAAAAATCTTTGGTCGAAAACGCATATATTTATCCCATTTCGGGAAAACTCTCTTATTCCAATGGATAAATCAAATGACTGCAATCGCCACCGCGTTGTTAATAAAGAATTTTTGTTTTTCTCTGATCACAATTTTATAATATTCATATGTGTAAGACTTAAGAATCCTCAACAATTAATGCTGGAATAAAAAAGTCTCAAAACAATTTGTATTGTTTTTTGATTACTTGAGGAACGTTGTATTTGTAAGTCTTTCGTGGTTTTTCAAAATGTGAAATATTCTAAATCCGCCGTAACAGCTCCTTTCACGTTATAGCACACCGTGGTGTAACGAATTTAAAGGGCGGCAATGTCTGAAATGTAACTTCACAATACTTAATGGCGTGTATGATTCTTAATTTGATAAGCCCTATGTAAATTAAACTACATGACTACTATGCGTTCGTTTTAATACATTTATCAGAAACAATATACAATAACGTGATAATATTTTCTTCGTATATTTTTCTACTATAGAAGATAAAAGATACTTTCCTAAAATCAATGATACATTCCCAAAAAAATATTTTGACAGTAACATCAGATCCCGATTGCGTGGCTTTCATTACTTTTTACGATATGTAATAAATTACCATACATATAATGCAACTACAAATAATGCCGTTGTAAGAACCTGTTATCAAAGCAATGTTGCAAGCCAAATAAAATATAACGCTTATTTTTTTTGTATCGGCACCGGTTTTCAAATTTGACGTTACGAATGTGATTTTTTAAATGTGCGGTCACCGTAACGAATGATATTTCTATTAATGATTTCATTTTTATTAATCTATTCGTTACTAAACCACTACCACCGCTTGATATTCACTTTTGGTTTCGATGGATGAATAAAAAAATCTCGGGAGATGCGAATGCTTGCAAATTGTATAAATGACTTATACTTTCATGCAAGCTTTACAGTTAAATTTATATGCTATAATACTAGAGATAACAAATCCATGATATAGTGCCATGATAGTTATAGTATGTGGATATCTATAAATATTGTTTGCAAAAAGTATTTAAA
>JAGVSQ010003614.1:0-21162 GCA_022683975.1 Rhyacophila evoluta
AGACAGAATGACACTCTGAAGTTAGGTATGCCGTGCCGGCCACCGGTGGCCGACATGGCGATCAACGTGTTAAATGCTATCACACAGATAGCACACAAGTATGGAAATAAAAAATAAATTTATGCTTGGTAATGAGCATTAAGTTTATCTTCAATATTTTTGATGTCTGACATTGAAGGTAAAAACATTGTATGATACAACAAATATATGAATGTAGCATTTTTAAAACTTGTCAGCACTATGTTATTTATTGCTAGAGCATTAGAATATTAGTATCTGAACTTCTCTGAATGAGTGATATTTTTGCATTTTATGAAAGTAAAAAATAGTTAATTTTGTGATACAATCGAAATAATCCATACAACCAAGAAATATTTTTACCATCAACTATAATCTTGGTAACCCGTATCAATTCACAGTTCATATTAATGCCAGAATTGATATATTAAATATCATCAGAAAATTTTCGAGATCAAATTAAACTTTCATATTTATAAATAATTGTATTCATGGTTGTACATATTTATTGTTTTCACCGAAAATATTTAAAGATATTAACAAAAAAATGTTTTCCCCAAAAGTATGTTCGAAGCAAGCTTGACAGGAATTTAACCAAGCAATTTATAAAGATTACATTATAAGGTAGAATAAATAACTTTCTCAATTTGTTGGAGCAATTTATATATGTGAAGAATATCAATCTAACATGAAAAAAATTTCCACAGTATTCCATAAGTCTAACGCCTATTGGCTATGACACCCGAGTAAAAATGGCAGATATTTAAAATGTTTTAAAACCTATTTTGCTGTGGAAAGAATCTGCTGATGAAATTTAATGAATTGGATTCACTAATTATAATGCTTAACTGTATACAGACAATTAATTCAGATATTATCGTAACTAATTTGTTTGTTTGTGTATATATGTATTAATTATGTTTTTATGATTGTTTATAAATTGAAAATAATTGTTTTTTAAATCAACAATTCTTTTAAATAAACAGTATTTTTTTTACATAATACTGCTCAACAGACTATCAACATAGATTTTTTATGAATGTTATTTGGCCTGTTGATACGCATCGTGTGTTTATATTTTTAAAATAATGGAGGAATTTTAACTGAAAAGCAAACCTAGTTTTCACTCGATATTTTTAGAGCAATGTGTATCTTACATGCATGCTATTGCCATTGCATACCTTTTGAATATCAACTCTATGGATGAATAAAATGATCCTAAATGTTTAGCGTTTTAAATGATATTTAACTTTGTGATAGATATAAAAACTTTTTTTAATGATTTCACGAAGAATGAAAGACTTTTTGAGATGTAACACTTGACAAATAAGTGATAAATAAAAGAAGTTTTAATATTTCAATAATATATATTTAAATATTAAAAATCTAAATAGTATTGTTTGAATAATGGTCAATATGACATGGAAGAAACGTGTATGCATTCCTCACTCGCCTATGGCTATTTTATGTTTTTGTTAAAATAATATAAAAAGAAAATTTTAAATGATAGCAAATAACGATTCGTATTGAAATTGACAAATATCAAAGTTTTGAATTTAAAACCAATATCTATCTAACACCACCACAAATTGTATAAGTTAATTAAATATTCAATACTTCAGATTGAAATACAATAAGTGTTTATGTTTATCGGTTTATAATTACTGTTTATATACATATGATAGAAAAGAATGTTAAATCAAAAGAATGTCTTGGATGGAAGCAGATTTTATGTGTATCTGATTTCAGTTCACCATTAGCCAGAGCATATTCTTATTGAACACTTATATGGACACGGATATACATTTTTATATAAGAAATCTTATAATACAATATGTACATCATTTTACAAATCAAATAATAAAAACAATGGTTGTTATAAATAAGAAAAATGTGGTGTTGTGAATTTATATTAAATTATTATTATTATTAGGCATTGTATGCTAATGATTTTAAGAGACGAGTAAGTATAAATAAATTTCAACTTATTTGAAATAATGGCTACACTAGCAGTTGTCATTTCTTTAGTGTATTTTAACAGATAGCTTAATGGTTGATGTATATGTATGTATACTTATAAATCATAAAAAAATATTTTAACAGCATAAAATCAACAGTTGCATGAGTTTAGCTATATAAAAAAATATACATGTATACGGTGTATACATAAATTACACATTACGCAAATACATACATAAAAATTTAGACACCAGGTTCACTATAAAAATAAAATTATTGTTACCTATGTGAAATAAATAAATACTGCATATTCTACTACTCCTTAATAATCCATAGATAACCATTGCACACAATAGACAGTCAATGGTAATCAACACAAGTTAGGTTATTAGTTTTATTGCGTTTCAAAACGATTTCAGTTATAAAAGGATTTTGGATGATTCACACAAGTAAGCTGAATTATCACGATTAGATATTTATTAAAATATCAGTGTAATAGATACTCATCAGCTATATGAGTTAAGTTATTTATGCAATTTCACTATAAAAAACGAAATGACAATATCATAACAATGGCTTCTGTTAACAGCACATTGCGAGTTTAAAGTAGAACATATTTAAAATATGACAGTCTTCAAAGAGTAGTGACTACAACAAAAGTAAATAATTAATTTATTATATTTCACACCGCGAGATCAGTTTGGAAAATTTTGAATAATAACATGCCTGAGATACAGTATAACGCTGTTTGTTCGAGCCTAGGTAATTGGAGGTAGTTTTTAAACTAAAAGTAGATTACACTTCGATATATTCAAAATCCATTGATTAGAAATCATTTTTCATTGTAATTAAAAAAATGGCCCAATATTATCCATATAAACTAGAAATTATTTAGATTTACATTAAAGAATATTTTGTGTCAACTGCACACCAATTGTATCCCGGAATTATAGGAATAGACGATATTATAGCTTATGATGCACACCAAGATTATATCTCAGCAATCCAGTGTCTTTGAACATGGGTAAGGTACATATGAATTTATACCATTTTTTTTTTACTTGATTGACACTATTTGATTTGTGTTTTCTTTGTGTATTTTTTTTTTCATCATGTTAAGTTTTATTTTTGTATATTTTTGGTTAATAACACTGTAGTAAATAACTGCGTAAAAGTTGATGTATTCCAAAACTGCTACAATAAAGTCAATATTAAGAAATAATGATAGAGCCAACTCCTTGCTGAGTGCAAGACGTATTAATGGAAAGTTTAAGAAACTGTACTGTAGAAAATTTACATCAAATGTCATAATTATCACTATATTTGATTCTTTCAAATAGTTTACATTATTTGTGGGAGCATATTTATAGCAAAATAAAAAAAATTACATCACGCAACACTGAATACCAGTGATTTATAATAGCGACTAACTTTATTCTCATTCAAGATGTCAAAAATCCATATTACATTCCCTCCCAACATTATTTCTACTACTTTTTTTTTGTGAATATTGCCAAATATTTTAAAATAATTGTTTCAGAGTACAAATATGATATAAGACTGTTTTATTTCTGTAAAGCAATTTTGACATTATTAATGAATATTTATTTATGTCAAATAGTTATTACAAATCTTATTAGTATAAAATGAATTACTTGGCTTTTAAGAAACGGGGTTATACTGTATAGACATTTTATAATAATTCATGACACTATACTGTCAATATAACATAAAGGTGCAGTTATTTGCCTCATTACCACATGTAGTGAATTTTTTTCAAGCTAACATTGATTCAATAATACACAAAAGGATATTTCGGATTCAAACAACGAATTATCAACTGTTCAGTTGATGCACTGTAAATGTCGAATGTGACTGTGGATACGATTATCTCAATAATTTATCAACCCTGTCACTTCACGCATAGAAATCCATCAGAAAATAGACACATGAATTCAATGAACTCAGACAATGTTAATTCATGCAAAAAATGGCAAACATGCACTTCCAGCAAAACCAATTGATTTGTAAATTCAGCATTCATCTTGAAATATTAATGTATAAAGTAAAGACCAATTTTATAACAGGTAATAAAATAATGCTACCTAAAGATCAAAGAAAACTAAACATTTTTAAATAGCGGGGTGTTTTTCCTCGTATTATAGGAAAAAGAATATTTTGAAATTGATGAAAATTTAGATAGGATTGACTCCGCTGGCAGCACTCAAAAATAATATTTATACCGAACAGAAAGAAGATATTACGCTCTCAGTATAAATTATGAGACTATCATACTTTCAAACCAATTGTTATTATATTTGCCATTTTTCTGACATCCTCAAGACAGTCAATAAATATTCTCTGCAAGGAGACATCATGAAGGTAATATTATTAATATCTATACAAAGGAAATTTTGGTCAGTTGGCATCTGCCAGAGGACGAAAAATTCCAGAGGCATGTCAGTCTAGCCGACCAAAGATGAGGCATGATCATCATTCGGGAAGCTTTCCCGGAAGGCGGTCAGGGGCTGATAGCCTCCTCGCAAAAGGAAGCAGAGATAAAGGAAGAGAAGCAGAGGAAGGAAAAAGAGAGGGAGAGAGCGTCTCACCGGAGTCCCACCCTTCCTCTCGTTCAGCTGAGTCAGCGCTCTCCTCTTCATCCTCCCCGCCACTGCTAGAGGGGGAGGGGGAAGGGGAGGGCTGATGAGGAGCTGTATCACGTACACTCGGCTGCAACGGTCGCCATGCAGAATTCTGTGGTACACGCTGCAGCACCAAGGTCACCTACAAATACATTAAAATTATGAATCAAATCATCACAAACTTCTCATCCTGTCTAACCAGGGCCAAGAGGGCAAAACTAATAAACATGTTCTGATCTCTCCCTATCTGATTAATTTCGAAAGCTGTGAAATTCATGCAAGGTGTGGTACACTTATCAACAGCTAGATTGTGTATACGCAACTCGCCTAATACAATTAATGATTTCAATTTTGTTTCGGATAGGTGTATATGATTAAATTCAACATTGCACAGATTACATTAGATTATAATAAGCAGACTCTAACTTCCATTAAATATTTTTCACTATTCAACAACATGACATGTATGCTCTAGGGGGGCATCAGAGCTTACTAGTGTACAGGTATCTCCCAATTAGCATTTGTTTGAAGAACCTCTTCGCAAAACTGATGATCAAGAGTAAGTTATTGTTCTATTGTAATATTTTATACTAATACCACGGAGAACTATACAATATCTGTCAGCCGATTGTGTATCAACGAATACAAAACGTATAAATCTATTAATGTTATTAACTTTTAAAAAGGCTTTTTTCTCCAAAAAACCCACTCCGTAGGTGAAGTAAAATTTCGAATGGCTTACAGCATTTTCATGCCACCCAGTAAGTGATCAGATTACAAAAAAAATAATGGAAATGAAATAGTTTCCAAGCCATTGATTTTGTCTGATAATCTATCATGGAAACATGGTATATTTTAATGACAATTTTTATGATCCACTATTCCTATGCATTCCAATCGACACAATATTATAAATAAAATTTGTAAGAATAAATCTATACCAGCCGCATTCTTTAGTCCTTAATGCTTTGTAATTCAAAACACTAACTATCCCATGTCTACTTATTATATATACACATATATATTTCTAGCAGAACCAAATATAATCATAGCATTGATTTGAAGAATTTGATGCTATTAGATTACAACCAAAAAAATTTTGGAGTCAATCTTCACTCAAATTTATCCAAACAATGCAGGCTGTGCTGTCTATTCTTCAGCATTTCAAAAATACAGCTTTAAAATACATATTGAGGAATTCGTATGTACCATATAATTCATATTAAAAAAGAATCGCAAGTGATGACTCTTTTTATGCTCCATTTCTCTACCAACACCAACCATTAGATCTCCATACCAATTAAGATGGTTTACCATGGCATGGCACAAGTAAAACTATTCTAAGTACAATGTACCAAGAAATGCTTTCAAATAATTTGGATGGCATGCACTAGAACTAATTCAAAAATTCCTATTTTGATTAAGCCCTAATATTGTTAACGCTTTGATGAAAAAGACCTTCCCACTCGCTTTAAGATGCAACAATTTTTTAGAAAGTTGTCCCTTGATCGAAGAATCAACATGTTATGATACTGAAAATGATATTGACTAGTAAAATTATTATGCTAAACAAAATTACCTTAAAATCTGAACTATATAATTTGTTCTGTTTATCCTTGTGGGCATCATCCAACTGCCATTTGTCCAAAGTTAATCTATAAATTTCCACATCTGCTCCTGAAATCAGAATGAGACAGAGCGATTAGCTGGAAATCTGAAGTATCTATTCTGATGTGTTTTTGCCAGGAGAAAGATCTTACCATTATTGTCCTTGGAATCCTCCCGCGAGGCGTGGACCAGGTTAGTCACGAAGAAGGTGTTAAACCAGAAGTGAAATACTTTGTCTTTGCCACGAGTTATTTTTGGCTTGTAGAAGACTTCCACCTTAACATCTCCAATGAGTGGTGTGCAGCGCTCCAGGGGCCGTAGCACCAAAGGTGAACCTTTCCTTGTTTCATGACTGCCTAGCGAAACCTACCAGACAAAATTTATAATTCAAATCAAGGGCTTGAATTAAAATGCAACAGTTTAAATCGTTTATATATATAGCTGAGCTTGGTTACACCGAGCAGGCTAATACAAAATCATAGTTGTAGTGGGGAAAAAAGCTTCAAATTATTTGATCTAAGCTTATCTCGATTGAAGGCTCGCCATTATGATGAGTGCAATCTACAATATTTCTTGTTGGAGGGATCAAAATATTGGAAAAAAATCAAAAACTACCAACAATGCTATTAAAGAAATGCCTTTTTTCTGCACGAAATTATCATATTCTTGAGTTAAAATGTAACACAAAATCTGATTATGAAAAGTGTTTTTTAACCTCTCCAAAAATTCATATTATAGGAAAAAAAGATTTAATAAAAAGTGACCGAAACATACTTTAGCGATTCGTCAATGTATGTAGGAAATTTTTCTGGTCCCTTTGTATCTGACTGTACTATATCGACTAGACTTTGATTGTACTAATAATGAATCTCCATAAATTTTTATTGCCAAATCCTCTACGGCTGAGACATTTTTGAGAAACAAATAAATTTGCCAACATTTGACCAAAATGCAATTATGGTAGATAGGAATTGGACGACTCAAATGAATGACGCTAAGCCATTTGAACAGGTATGTTAAAATGTCGGTCTTACTTTTTGTGAAGAATGATTTGCAGAGACACAGAACTCTAAAGTGCCCTGGCCTCCATTAAGAGTGGGCGGCGGTTGCATTCTCAATTCCATAATGAGTAGGGCAGGAGGTATGTAGAGGTCGGGGTGGGCTACTTCACTTCCTCCAACAGCATTGTTTCCTACGTCGTTGGGCACACTGAGGCTGACGGCGGGACCAGCCCTCGACAGCATTTCCAGAAGTGCTGCATAATATTCTACATATCGACGTTGCGAAGGTATCGTGACACCTATCAAACAGAATATTGACATAATTTGGATTACACATTTCTATGACAATTTTGATTATTTAATAGATAGATTAGTAGAATTTTCAATATAAAACTATATTAGACATACCTTTACTATCAAGAGTTCTCTCCTGCCCATAATATTGTAAAGCATCTGCAGCCGTTGTAAACTGTCCACTATGCAACATATAACAGCAAATCATTGTTCCTGAAATCAAGTACACTCATTTAAATGTCTAAACCACACCAAGGCAAGGAAGTGGCAATAATGGATGATAATAAACAAAAAATGTACATTACTTTTAGAGGCCTACAACACTCTCACGCTAATTAGATGGATTTTAAATATTTTAAAAAAGGAATTACTTTGTAGAATACAAAATATGAATTTACCCGTTCTTCCCTTCCCCGCCTTGCAATGGACGGCTGCAACATTTTTCTGGTCTGTTGATAACCATTCGTGGACATCTTTACAAAACGTTTGAATAAGCTCAATTTTGGGGGGGTTGTGATCATCAAATGCATACACAGATACCTGTAAACCCAAAATGTTAATTTGAATTTTCATATTGAAAACAATATAATTTCCGCTAAAAGAACTGAATGTCATTCAGGCAGTTCAAATACATCCAAATATTAATCAGAATAAAAAGATTATGATGAAGTGAAATATAACTTACCCTTTCATGAAATCTACTAGAGTTATACGATCTTTCAGAGCAGAGGTTGTAAATTTTATAATGGTCCTTATGTTTGTCTTCAAGAAACTTGAAGACGTCATCGATATGATTCCGATATACTCCCTCTAGATTTACAGCTGGAAACCCCATCGCAATCAGACTGTCGGTTATATCTGCATATACTTATTAAGGAAATAATTGCAAAAGAATGGTGAATAAAAACAAATTTAAAAAGTTGAATATGTCATATGGAGATAATTGGTAATTTTTATTCAAACCAAATAGTTTATGAAGTTCAATATAAAACTAAATCAATATTTCGCTACAAGGAAAGATTGATCCTTTTTTAAAAAAAAAATTCACCTTAAAAATCTTATATAGTGGATAATATCATGAAAATCTTAACCACCTAATGTTAAATTGAATATTGGCAGATATGCAACAATCCAGATGTGAGTGGCAATACTTAAATACAATCAATTTCTTAAAATAATAGGCTGTAAATTCAGTAACTGTTCAAAAATAAAAAAATCTTGCCATCGATTCAAAATATATCAAACTAATAGCTTTTTCATCAAATAATAAAGATTAAGAAGTTGCATAAAGTAATCCGTGCATCATCAATATGAAGCTTTATCATAGAATGCAATGCTTCTTAAGCATCCTCGTAATTAACTAAAGAGACTATTTAGCTGTATAGGATAGATAAACAAGTGTATATATATCCTGGGTCATTCTTATTCTCAATTAATTCTTAGTTATTGTACTGACAATATTTAACTATATAGTAAATGATATTCAAATATGTTTTATGTGTGATATTATTTTATAAAACAATTCATAGAGACGACACATATCATCAAGATGAATAATATATGGTTTGATGTATTGAAGATAAGCTTAAAACACTGGAACCAGTGTCAAGCTAATATGATAAAACAATCTTCAATACTGAATGACAGCGGCCTTGAACTATAATTTTATCAAAACGGCTGATACACACCCTGACTGAAGGAACACACACATGCATGGAAACTCACACAGATTTTAAAGAATGAAAAAGGATACAGGTTAAGTCAAGATTGAATCCATCTTGAGTATATCGTCTTCTATTTCCACTCACTATAACTTTAAAGGGAATTGATATTGCATTGGCCATCGTCGCACTGTCCCTGGCGCTTGTTTTCGCATTTATGAGATCTGATGAAAAGCCATCACATTTGTTATTTTTTAAAATATTGTCTCTCTTACTTTTATTAGCACTCCTAGATATGGATATAATATTTTGTCCATTAGATATAGTCAATGCCTGTTTACAATCAGAGCAATCATGGTTGTACACTTGGTTTAAAGAATCGAAAGTTTCATTATTAAAACTAGATTTGGTCCGTTTTCTAGGCCCGTTGAACACACTGGTGTCCAACTTGTAAATACACAACTGCTTTTCTTCTAGTCGGTGAAGATGGTCCAGAAAGGTTTGCTGCGAAGAATAGGCTCTTGCCGGTGGGGGACGGGGGTTTTTGGAGGAGCGACCCGAAGTTTCTGAGTCACAAGAAGCCCCTACCGAGGCCCTATCGACGGAATTCTTGTCTTCCAGGTTTCGATGTATATCGAATGTGGTCTGGTCCAATAGAGCTTTGTCACATTCACCGACACAAACATGTAAAGGAGCCACCGACTGACCCGATTGATCGACTTTGTGCTTTTCTGAACTCCTTCGCTTCCTGCGGTGACAACTCAGGCAAACACCCATAAACCTGCAAACGCGTGAGGCGGCTGATCGCGATACCACTCTCACATCACATCGGGAACGGCACGAAAGCAGGAGGAAAGGTAAATTCTTTGTCCTGCGATAATTACGAGAGAACCCATTGTAAAGAAAAACTGCTTAACACACATTTACAAGTTCATTCTATATATTTGACTTATGTACGCACTATAAAGATGTATTCATTCATTTCACGAGATTATCGAAAGTAAAATTTGATACAAAACATAATATTAATTTTATTCAACATACTGGCGAAATATCACAAAAGTGAAACTGTCACACCACACGTTCTTGGAGTCTTCCATGCACTTGAAAAGTCAACTCCTTCGGAAGAGCTACTCACCGGCACTCCCATTAATTTGGCAAAATAGTGAACTTTTAAACCATCATTTATAAAATATCTAAACATTACTACTACAAATTGATTATAAAAGTGGTAAAGTGCTTAATACCAGCACAATGAAAAGGATCTATCTTGCATTAATGGCGTCCATCCTGCGCTTGCAGTAGGACATGCACAAGATGATACCAATGTTTAAATTTTTCATATTTGTCTCATTCATTGTGCCTTTGATTCTGTACTCAAGAAAGAAACATAAATACACACTTGATCTGGTTGAATATAGAAGATAGAAAGAGAAAGAAATCTCTTTGTTTAGCACAGTTACTTCACACAACTCTAGGTGGCGATGAAATACCATAGATATTATATGCTAAATGTTAACTAAAATAGTGATAAACGTAAAAATCCTTTTCCATGCTTATTTTATTAGAAATACATTTTTTATATTAATATATTTCGAATAAGATTAATTCACGAGTCATTATAATTTTTAATGATCAGATATTTTTTAGTTGAAGTATACGTATTTTATTTAATTTACCTACCTTCCTATAAATGTGCATACAATAAAACATTTGTGTAATAAAATTATTCTGGAGGAATAGTATTTGAGGATATTGAAAATAAATGTGGTTGCACTGCATTCTGGATGATAATAATTAATATTGTAACAACAATTTTGCTATAAATATATATTTATTATCTCGGCTACAAACTAAAAACCAATTTCATAAAATATATCAATACACATATTATTTACACAGTCGTTTTTTTTTTTACGTTTTGTATGCGTAAAAGGAATTTTTTTGCTAGATACTAAAATTCACGGCTTAGATACCAAAATACTGGTGGTGAATTTAAAAATTACGAGGATAAGAATATTAAAATAATTCTTAGTATAACAGATTTTTTTCCGAATTAATTATCATCAAGTGGAAATGTTTTTAAAATTTATCATTTAATGTCAAGTAAATTAAAAAAAATAATAGTATTCAGCTAAAATAATAGAACTAATGGTTTTAAAATGAATTCAGATAGTTTTTCTTACATATTATTAAAAATACATACTCTATATAAATAATAATCATAAACATAATGATACTTATGGATATCAATTTCATATTTTATATTATATGGATATTTTTCATCTAACTAATTTGACCGAGATGTATTCATTCAATAAAAAGAAAAAACCTGGTCTATATACTTTTTGCTTGAAGGGGTTGAATACATACTTTTATATTTTAAATATATATGGATAATTACCGGGGAAACTAGTCTCCCCGATAGCGTAAAGGTAAGTGTGCGTACTTGATAATCTGGGGAACGCTGGTTCGATTCAAACATCTGCGCAATTTTAAAAAAGCATTTGAAAACCAACTCTCTTTAAAAATATTTTGTCAAGTCATCTCTTTACATTGCGGAAATCCATATACTCCATATTCAGAATGGCTATTTTTACGCTGTGTTGATCCATATACTTCACTTTGGGAGCGAATATGGTACATATATATATTACATTTAAATCATTTACGCCAATTAAATCTTTGACTACAATTATTGAGACCAACCAACGTTTATTGACAGCAGGTAGTAAGCAATTGATTATTTTTTATAATATTATTGAAAGAAGAAATCAAATATTTCCATGCGATCTAAAATTTTAAACACATAATTTTGTGCAATTATTTTTATTTGTAAATTTCTTTTGAAAATGTGTAGCGTTCATCGTCTGGCAACATTATCCATGAGAGCGGTAATATCATATTCGATTTGCTCCATATCAATAGTTTTGAAATAGTTTTTCAAATAATAAGTGAATGCGGAATCTTTATTACAACTATGCATTTGGATTGACCATATAGCGTTAACGCTCACTAGCATCATCCAACAGTTTCATAAGGATATGTAGTAATGGATTGGAATTCTGTCATTAAATTCTTGACTTGAGCAGCATGTAAATGTAATGTATTAATTACTATTAGGTGTCAACTTTCAAGACAGTATTTTGATACATCACCGAAGTGGAATTTTACCATTTTTAAATATAAATTGAATGCAGTTAAGCAGAAGGCGTCCAAGCCACAATCTATCAATTGTGAGAAAAACGCGATTGAATATTTTCAGAAACAAATTAAGATTTAGTATGACTTACTTACATGGCATATATACATCTTTCCTTATTACTAGATTATTGAAAAACATACTATTCTAAAGATTATTCAATGTTTTGTGGGTTGGACGTCATCAGCTGATTGAAATTGTAATCGTTTTGTGCTTAGATTTTTAATAATATTGTATTAGTCTTTGCCCATAGAATCTTGGAATTAGTTATATTTAGTGTATTTTTTGTTTGTGAATAAATCAATATATCGATACAATATATACGGGCATTTATTGAAAATGATATTATGATAATTTAGAATAGCTATGGTCAAAAATTTATTTGTAATTAAGTAACGTTATATTTAAGCTTCACTGCTGAATAGTTTGCACTACATGGAGGATTTGTAGATATTATTTTTTTGTAAATTGATAGTATACGGGTTAGAAAAAACAGTGATTACTTCTTATGTATGTATATTTTTGATTAGGTGTCTTTTTCCCATTAAAGAATTGATGTTCTCGAAGCATTAAATGTAATAAATTGAAAAATTTCAATTTTTGGCTTGGACATCTGCTGAATCTTCATCCAATTATACCCGCTCTACATTCACATGATTGTATAATTGTTTATATTTGAATTAAAAATTACCAGTATAGACCTACAATCATATCAATTGCAGGAATGTTGGATATTTTTGACACAAGTATGCAAGAATTTAATATATATTGGATGAGAGAATTTGTCACTTTGATTTATTTGTCGGTTAAAAATAAATAAATAAAAAATAATTCTCAGTGATTGTTTATTTTTACATGGAAACGCAATGCAACAAAAATATATGTCTCACCATTGTCTCAAATTAACATTTATAATTCATTTGTTTCAGATTTTCTGTACATTGTATGTCATCACTTAATTAACAGCATTTTATAAATTGGAATAACCATTTCATAAAACAACACAATCTTCAACATTATTTTTTTCCGAAACAATGAAACAACCTACAATATATGTAATTTTACAATTTATGATTGTACTGCAGTCACACTAAATAAAGTAAAAGAGTATAAAAGGCAATGGTGTTATTTTTGATTTTTTGGAATTACACCAAATGTCAGAACGTAATACTAAAATCATTCAATAGTTTTTATTACTTAGTGTGATGCAGACAATTATTATTAAATCAATAAGTAGACTATACTGCAGTAATAACAATTCACTATAATTTCGAAGAATCTTACCATTTTATTAGTTTCATATATATACACAGAAATAATTAAATATGAAACATTTGAATTAAAAATATTTTTTAACAAAATAAGAATACACATTTTATCAATGTTGTAATAGTAATGAATTAGGAGAGATCGAATGACTTAATATTTCTTACACTCTATTACAAAATATAACGAGTATTTTGTAAACGTAAACTCAAATACCCATTTATTAAATTACATTAACCCATACACATGCACATTAACATGAGTACAGATACAATTCTGCGTCTAACCGCATGCCATGAATATTAGTATTTCTTGTACTGTTTTGATGGCTATCGGATACTTCTAAAGACTTCTTCAAAAAGGTTAGGATATTATCATATATATCAATTGACATGTCTCAAAATGAAATGCATTGTGAAAAAACCCACTCTTGAAAAGCTTAAAACTAAATAACATTAAACAACATATTTTACAATCAACAAATTGGCGAAAGAGTTATTGAGTAATATACATGTAGAGTGATACATGTTATTTATTTAATTATTGTGAAATTAAATTTCAAATGTCAAATAATTTTATTGCAGTTAAAGAAAAAACAAATTTTTAAAATCGTGTAGAATTTTGCTAGGGCCAGAATATTCATATTTAATGATTCCACTGAAAATCTCTTCTCTTCTGGAACAATCAATCTTGTGAATGGTCGCTTAATGATAAACATGCCCTCCGATAATAATTTTTCAATTGTACCTGTAGCGCTCTACAAAAGAACAAATTCACCAATTTTCAATATTTTCACCCCAGACTATGTACCTGACACAATATTACATACATCTATTGATTTGTTTCCAGATACCCATATTAAATAAAAAAAAGAATATAGTTTCATATAATTCTTCAACATAAGTCATAACAGCAAGCAGATTTTAATTTCATTTAATGATGTCCATTTCATATATGGAGCAATTGGGTTTATAACTAGTCATCAAATTATGCAATTTCAACAAATTCGCATTTATGTGCGATTTGTATTTATATATTTTTTTGAAACATTTACATACTTTGCCACTATTAGAGAGATTAATTATATATAGTTCGATACACACACGCTGAATGCGCGACATGGGTAATTATGTGACACAACAGAATATGAACGTTGGCCAACTTATTTGAACATAAACGCGCTCCACTGGGTCATGAAACATCAAAATTCAGTAGTCTTACTTCTGCTGTTTTAACTTTGATGAATTCTATGTTCATTTTTTAAATTGAAAACAAAATCAAAGTGCTAACCATTTTGAGCAAACTCATAAATGTATAGTAAAATAAAAATTATTAAAAAACATGTAAAAGGTGATAAGATTTCCGGAATAGCATAATAACAAAATGCTTCATCATACAATAAAACAATTATGACGTCAAAAAAGCCGTATCAATGCAATCTACTTAAATAACGATGAAAGGGGGCCATTGATAGAAATGACGTTTGACGTTGTTGACATTCAAAAAATATTTAATAATTAAACACTTAGGAACTGCCAGGGAGATGATTAGGTTAGATTTGGTTATGTTGTTAAAATTATTGATAAATGTTTTTTATTCGGTCAGGTTATTCATATCCATTAAGATATCACACAACAAAGAACACATTTAAACATCAAACTATTGTGTGATGCAAAGATGCCAATTAATTTCCATAAATTCAAAAAAAAATGTTAAATTCCTGTTTAACCATAAAACTAATCTAAAACGTTTTTTATTTTTAATTTAATTTTAAATATTGGATTTTATCCCCAAGATTTAATGAACAAAAATTTTCCACAATTTGTCAAACGTTCAAATTAACTCTAGGGGTAGGTGTACATAGATTGTTTTTTGTGACCATTGGTTGCCTGTCAAATGCTCCCATTGGATATTGAATCTAGCATCTTTGAAATTTTTAAAAATCCTCATTCAAATCTTGTAGATTTGAGTCTGAGATCTCCGAGGTGACATTTCCATAATTGTTGTAGAGTTATTATTATCATAATACTGTATGATAATAACAATTAAATATTTCTTAGAATGAACACATAAATCTATAAATATTATCATGAATTACATTATCAAAGCATTTTACACTTACGAAGGTGTTCTGTACCCTTATTAAACAATTAACTGACAAAGAAGATGGCTGTTATAGATAAGATTGAAATATAGAAGAAATGTTTTATATCTTGCATCTCCCAGTTTTACCATGAATTACACTAGTACATATCATTAATAATATAACAGTTGCTATTTACAAGCCTAGATAAATTTTGATAATGTGGCTCAGTGAAATGGTGCCAGCTCTGGTACCGAATAATTCACAAGTACACCTACTTATTCACTTAGCTATTAAGGCTAGTAAATGAAACTTCATTTGATTCGTCTAGTTCCTAACTACCATAAGTACACTTTGGTAAAATGTTGGCATTTTTTTTTTTAATAAAAATAAAAATCTAGGAAATTATTTATTTATCTTATTATTGGATTACGGATGTTTGGAGTAAAATTATATATTTGGTTTATTTATATTTTAGGAATAATTACAATAATAATAAGTAATTCGTAATTTTCAAATCGATTTTTATAGGGTTTTATTGCCATTGGGAATTTATCGACCTTTCATTATGTAAATAGAGACTAGAATAAAACCTCATATTTAGTTGAAATTTGACAAAAAGTGCACTTATAATAGATTGAAACTATACGACTCATTTAAAAGAACACATCACATTTAAAACAACTCCAACAATGAATAATTTTCTGCTTCCCTTAATGCTTTCAACAAAGTTTCAAAGGAGGCCTTATTCGAAACTTTGTGATCAAAGTTTTACCAAAATTGTATACATTTAATACAGCTACATATATTACACAAATCAATGAATAATCGGCACACACTACCATATTAACCCAGCTTTTCCTAAGGGGGAGCCGATAGGTTCCCCAAATTAACTTTAATCCCAATAATTTAATTGTAATTAATCGAGTATTTCAACACATACTGTGTGTATTCTCAAATCAAATGATATGAAAAATGTTTTTTTTTTGTAAAAACTAAATATTTATGTCAAAAATAGGTAGTTTTCATCATTATGTTTACATTTTTACCATACCATACGTGTATGTATTGGGTATTTTGTTTTGTTTTATTCTTTCAAAAACATCGAAAGTCTATTACACCACTTGCAAGAGATGCGAAAGACAATAAACACTCGAAATGTTGAATGATTATTGGGACATTAGATATGGCTGATATACAGCTAAATATATAGAATGGTGAAAAGAAGACCATGGTCAGTGGCAAGCTTTTATAAGGTAATTGATGAAAGGAAACATAACTTGGTGTCAAATATGTGGGAAATATTTTCAGTCACATCCAGCATAGATTTAAAATGTACAAGATGAAAATTAATAGTGCCAGTGTATCTTTTATAAACAGACAACTCTCAATGCAGAAGATAGTGAAGTAAAGGTGTAACGTTGTGGTGTTTGCGAAAAATCAATTTTTGCACTCCATAGACATCAAATAAAAACAATATCTTGCCCTAGTTGTAAAATCAATAAGTATAGAAATTGAAATACATGTCCATGTTTTGAGTGATATAAGTTATATTCTTTTTGTATCTATAACAATTTTAATAATTTTATTTTTTAATCGAGATATAAAATATGTGTAATTGAAAACATCTCCAAAACTATCGTACCCAAATATAAATAGCATAATGGTTTAGAGCCACTACAACACATGCATAAGGTAAGAGGTGTGCGCGCTCATCGAAAATGTGTGCTTGTCAATGCAGGTGGTTTGACGAACTTAGGAATAGTTTTGTATTACTAAAAAATCCTCAAAATCTTAAAATATGAGGATTTTTCAATTATAATAAGACTACAATAAAGGCTTCGATACATGTACAAATCTGTTATTGTTTCAACTTCTAAGAAAATATTATTAGGGTCCCCTGGGGACCCGTCTTCGGAGCGCTAGTAATTTTTCTGTGCTTAGTAGAGTAAAGGTTAAGCAATCTCTCTGAGTAATGAGTACAAAATTTTTCCACAATCCAACATTACAACTTTACTTAGGTTGGATTTGAAAGCAATGGGAAGTAATCAAAACTATACTAAGAAGCGGTAGTTTTCTATATAATGGACTTGTTGCTGTTTTGCTTTGCATCCAAATTATTTTTATGAACATATTTTTTGTAAAAAAAAGACATACCTATATATTTTTCTGTTTTTAATGTATAGTTTCAAAATTTCAAAAATGATTAATAAATTTTAAGTGCAATGTTTTATCCAATATCTGCTCTGAAATCGAAGCATATGGATCGATCAGTATGAAGATGAAGACTCCAGAAATTGAGAATATTGTCAAGACTTATTTTTGACAGATTTTGACGAGGATTGGTTGTCAGCTAATTGCTAACAAATTGAGCATTCATCCCGGATGCGAAGCCTGCATACTAACTTCTCACATCTGGTATGTGACAGAATAATAAAATATTGTGTTAAAGAGAATTTGTAGGTAGATATGATTATTCACCGGAAATACTGCAATTTGTGCACTCACTTTATGTGAAATCAAGGTATTTGATTAGCTATTCTTATTTTTATAACTATGATGAGATGATTTAACATGCGTTACATTTCAAATATTCATAATATAAAGAAGTAAAATTCTGTGAAACAAAAGATTTTTAAAATATCACAAACAATAGCATCACAACTTTAACGTGTTCATATTATAACTTAAGCAATAATAAAACGCAATACTTGACTGCCATGGATGTAAGTGCCACCTAGAAAATTCACATTACAAATAATGTCAGAAACAAAACTAAAATACATTGTCTATAAGCGAATAAAATAGTGACAATTCTAATGTGATACACATAAAATACTTCTACTAGATCTGTTTTGTTAAATGTAATCAGGACACTGCTACCACAGTGTGAGCAGCTATGTGATCTCTTAATTGTCTATTTTTAACTTGAACTACTAGTCAATGTATGTGTAATCAAATTATAAATGAAATTATGCCTGAATCAGGACTTCCTAGAAGAAGTGAATTTTAAGATGTAAAATAGCCTCCTTCAACACACTCTACTTCAAATAAATTAGCAAACAGTAACAATAATGCATTTTGTTAAAGGTGAGTAAAATCAACCAACACACATTTACTAGTTTTAGTGAACAGGTAAAGAGCTAATTATACATTTTTCGATACATCCTACAATAGTACATGTTTCTGACCATGCTGATTGAAATTGATCAGTAGAAATACTAACAGGTTCCATTGAAGCTACGCTGTTTATATTATATAACTCAAGTTAACAAATACTTGAACTACAAGTTAAATCTCATCACGCTCACAGTGGGCTTTTCACTAAATAAGAAAAGGTAAACAGTATTTAATCACACTAATGTTCTTCGTATTTATTGTAATTGCCACGTATTTGCAGTGAAATTATTGGATTCCTTGAATTTTTTGAATGAAGTTAATAAATCATCCATTGTAATTGGGCGGAGGACTTCTCGGCATTCGGAGGTTGATTCTGAACTATCCGGTAAGAGTGAAGAACTGTGTGCCTGAAATTGTATCAAAGATGATGTAAAATACACAATATTAACATTTTTGTTACTACATAGAAAAAATGTTTTACTTGATAATAATCAAGTTCATCATTCTTAATAGATAATAAATAAAAGCTTATAAAAAAGATGCGATTGCTATGAATTCTAGGAGGAAAAATATGATCATTTATGAATCCAAGAGTCTCCATAGTTAAAATTGCAATTTTCAAAAAATAAACTCACTTCACTACTTGGTTTCTTCATAAAATCTCGAACTCGGTACACAGAAGCATTCCGACATAATTCATGAAGGTCTGAGCCGGACATGCCTTCTGCGAGTCTGGCAATTGTGTGAAGGTTGACATCTTCCGCTACAGGTTCATTGGAAATGATAAGATTTAGGATATGTTCCCGCTGTGTTATGTCTGGGAGTCCTATGCGGAATGTGGCTGGCATTCGCCGTTGGATTGCTTTATCCAAATCAGATGGTCTGTTTGTAGCGCCTGTGTTAATAATTTCAAATTTTATTGGTTTACCTGAATAGATCATTTTATACATTTAATGGCCTGCCTGAATGCAAATCGACAACAAAATGTACAAAATATTAACTTATCACTTGAAATATACATAGTTCTTCCATTACAATATCTCGATGTAATTTTACATGAAGATGAAATGAATTAAAAAATATCTCTGAACTTATTTTGTTAAGCTATATATTTAATAGTTATCTACAGAAAACTAACTTATAAGGCGGAAAAGGTAAATAAAAAGCATAGCGTATTGTGGATTAACATACCCATGATAATCACAGTGCAATTTGGGTCTGTGTTAAGGCCATCCCATAAATATAAAAATTGTGCTTTCATCATTGCAGTGGCTTCATGGTCATTCTGGTTTCGGGACCGCAAAAATGAATCGATTTCATCAATAAACACAATGCACGGTTGCAACTTCACGGCTAAACTGAAAACAGCGGCTGCAAGTTTGGGCGATTCTCCATACCACTTATCGGTGAGAATCGACATGTCTAGGTTAATAAAATGTGTCTTTGCTTCTTTGGCTGTTGCCTTTGCGATCAAAGTTTTACCTACTCCTAGAAAATTGAAAAGCAATATTTGATCAATAATATTCAATGCCTTAGATCTCTCAGAGAGAATCTTTTTGATAATATTTGTGCTCCATTTCTAGAATATTACATTTGGAATTGTTATAAAACTATATTTCTGTCTAGCAGTACTGTTGTATTACACCATATATTTTTTATCTCATTAAAAATTTATGTTGACATTAAGCTTTTCTTACTTATGGATTATCTTTACTTCACGGGAATTTTACTGTATAAGGTGAAACCATATAATTCAAAATTATTTTTTTAGCTTAGAAAGAACCATAGCCAAAGCATTTATGAAAAAGTATTGTATGAGTTTATGGCTATAAAAATTAATGACCTGGTGGTCCATGTAATAAGACTCCTTTAGGAGGTTGCGTTAAGAGAGAATCAGCAAATAGTTCTCTTCTTTGTATTGGAAGAATCACAGTCTCTTTTAGTTCCTGAATTAAATCATCTAATCCTGCTATGTCAGCCCAACTAACCTGAAAATTATTATAATTTTAGAAATTATACAGATAGCAAAATATTGATATCCTTATCATAAAATTTCATGATGCATTTTTACATAAAACTCACTGTTATGTCATCAGGTACAACTAAATGCGCAGCAATCATCATTTCATAATCGGTTAAGTTATCAACTTGCACTGATGATTTTCCATTGTGGCCAAGTCTAGATCAACAAGAAATAAATTCATCATCACATAGACATTTATGAATTTACTAAATACCTAAATCTACTTGATATGGTAAAAATGAAGGACAACGTCCGCGGTTTCGGAAAGATGTCTGAAGTTAGCAG
>JAGVSQ010003615.1:0-21159 GCA_022683975.1 Rhyacophila evoluta
GATACTAAATCCTAGGTTGATATATCCCCAAGTTCGAAACAAAAAGGGACCCGGGTAACGCCGGGTACTGATCAGCTAGTCGAATATAATTAGAACTAATCTAAAAATATAAATCGGTTTCGGATTAATTAATATCGGATTATCGAAGAAGTATTCTATATTTTTTGTTTCAAAAATTTTGGTCACCTCGGGAGTGTTATGGTCCTTCTCAAAATGCAACGGGTTAACTGTGACGAGATGTAAATGTTTATGTTATATGGTGGAGAATGGAGTGTGTTGCTCGCGGGATATTTAGGGATATCCTGCACGTAAATATCATTGTGTTAGCCGGTGAGCGCCCGGCAGTATATCCTCCCACATGCGCCTCTGCTTACTTTAATTTACATTGCTTATATTTTGGTAAATTTACTCTGCAAGGTGAGAATACCAGACAAAATATCTTACATAGTATTATCATGTATCTTTTCTTTTTTAAAACTATCTTCACTAAAAAAGTGGAGCACATGAATCTATTCAGTGTGAAAATGTCTGCTCCGAAAGCGGAGTATATAGATCTCCGCAATGTGAAGGCATGCTTTGAAAAATTATTTCTCACGAGAATTGCTTGTTGGATAATAACTCAAACCGGTTGCTCTCCATTTTTTTTTAATTACCTTTTTTTCTCTTCAGGACACTTGAGTGCGTAGCAACGTAAGTCTTGGGTAATTTATATTTACTCCTGGAACATTCCCGTCAAATAAAGAAAATCGCTTCTCGATATCAGAGCTCCGGAATAAGCCTGATTGAGATGTAAGAGTGGGGCGAGTGGATGGCGGGCACATTTGGTAGCTAAACCCAATGGGCATCCAGTCCTGCATTTCCGGGTTTTTTAAAAATCCGGCAGATGTGGGAATCGAATTCACATTTCTGTTTTGCTAGCCGCGTACGCTAACACATACCCTACCGTGGGTACATCTTTAAATTTCTGAATGAATACTATTTACCGCTTCAAGATATTTGCTATTTATGGCAGTAACGATAAATTTCGACTGTAAAACGGCGAAAGGACGTAAGCTACCCAGAACAAACTTTACAGGAGGCACAAAACGTTTATTTAACGATTGTGGGCCAAAGTCAAATTATTAAATTTGAGCACAAAATTGAAATGCATGAAGACTAAAACTGTTTTTTTCTTGTTTTTTTTTTATTCAATCTGATATTATTTTAATAAGTTACTTAAGAAAACAGAATACAGATGATGGAGTAGAAGTCCTTTTAACGGTCGCAAAATTCACAGGCCCTTCTTATTTGAATTTGCAGCTTACATCCGTTTAATATATCGTGTATTAAGTTGCAAGCACGTCAAAGCTATTGATATATAAAGATATCTAACCAAAATCATTATATCAAAGTTTTTTATGCCCCGACATTTTTTTTTCCATTTGGGAATGTGCTTTATACTTTCTAGAGGTATATGCTCCATCCTCAGAATGGATGAAATTTAAAAAAAAAAGCACTCTCTAACTTTCTAGCTTTTTTAGTAAATATATTAATTTATTATTCAAATGCACAGCAAAATATATATTAAAATACGTATATTCAACAATGTTCGTGTATAATTTTAAAATGCCTATTTTCGTATTTTACGGGGTCTCGCATCCCAGGACACTTATTATCATAACTTGACATTATGGCTTATTGGCCTCAAATGTATTGCGATAACTCAGATAACCCTGCTGGCCAGCAAAAGAAACTATTTGCTAATTAAACATTTAATTATAAACACGAGATTACTGCCGTCATTGTGGGTTTTATAAAAATAAAGTGAATCCGTCAAATCAAATAATATTTACTATTTAATACAAAGTCTTCTTTGTAAGCTGCTTCATATATGAAATAAAAATGTTTATAAACTTATTGCGCAGCGGAGCCATAGAATGTGACAGTGATGTCAGCTTGAAAACTCAATTGAGTCCAAGAGATAAGCGCTCGCTTTTCGGTACAGATGTTCAAATCTCACAGTTGTCAAAGGTTAAAAACATATCTAATATACAGCACTAGATCCCAAATGGATTGAAAAATTTACACACAGCCAATTTACTGTCGTGAAATAAATCTGTGAAGGTAAGCATATTGGATATCGAAATCCTCAATTTATGGAGCGAACATATTCACATTATGGGCTCCGAATGCTTCATCTTTGGCGCTGTCATGGTAAAATAATGGATGAATCCAGATGTTTGATATTCTCAAGTGAAAATTTTTACACATATTTTTTAGGAATACATGCTTGAATTAATTAGTAATTCAGTATTCAGTTAAGTGTACCTGTATCTGATATCAATAAATATTATTAAACACACAGTTCACTAGAATGATGTTTACCATTCTCAGTCCACAGCACAATATACTGAGATCCATAAGATCTATGATATATATAGTATGGACTTTCAGAGTATGAAGACTTATTTATTTTGGTGGTTTTTTCACGGGGCTGGTTAATCATCCTCAATATTATTGGTGCAAAAATACAGAAGAAGAGAAATAATGAACGTTTGCTGTGTTGCTTGCTTATGTCGGAAAAATGTGAATACATGACGTGTTGGTTATTTCATATTGGTAACAATATATCTAAATAAAAAATAAAGACATTAAATTCTTCAATCCACACGATAAAAGTAATCGTCACAAATCTATACAAATATAAAGTTCTTATTATATCAAAGTTGACAAATAGGATTACGTCAACTACAAGTGATATTAATTCGATTTGTGACGTCCGAAGCGGGCAATCAAAAATCAAGGTTATATATCACACTCGTAAGAGGACAACCTTTAAATGAGAAATCAATAACAGAAATTTCATTTTAGGTTACGATAATTTGTTAATTCTAAAGATGGATAAGTGAATGTCTTGTATTCTCGTAACGATTGACGGCCAGTGAGTCAGCCGAGGTCGATCAGTGCAAGTCTTGTGTATAATGTATGCACTTTTAATAATAATTCTATTCTATCGGCAGACAAATCCGCGATGTCGCGTCGACTCAGCGTCACTCAGGGCAATACATTAATGGTCGTTATTTATCGCTCACTCTTAACTGCTTCTTGAGAATATTATGATTCCGGAGTCAGACCAGATCCAGACGTGCAAGCAGATACGATTTATGACTTATTCTTACTTTAAACGTTTAAACAACCAATAAACGTTACGTGTATATCACATTGCGTATTATACTAGTATTTGCTTTGAGGTGAATGAGAATTCGATCATTATTACTATTATAATATAGTTCTACTATAAGTATCATCTGAACAAAACCCGCGAAGAAAACCCCGGCTAACCCTCCTCCCCCAAACGTGATAACATCTAAAACCGTAAAAATAAATTCTTAAAATAACATAACCACTTGAATGCCAACCGATGATATTTCGTTGTTGGTGGTAACAACACAAAATGCTAACAATGATAGTTTTGAGTCGTTACAAAAAGTTTTTTTTAATCTCATGCGTATTGAACAATAATGATACGATAATTAATATTTTTGACTGATGGTGCTTGATGGAAATTGATTTTAAATTCTAAATTATTTAGATTATTTATTATTTATTTAAATAGTTTAGAATAATCATAGGATGTTGCAGAATAATACAATATTTTTTATTGAAAAAAATACAAGTATTAAAACTTCTAGCTAAAATCTTCAAACCTATCATATGAGGCAAAGCGTTTTCATAACCTAACCTAACCTAAAGATTGTTGTCCCGGTGGTTGTTAGTGAGAGATGAATGAAGGTTTTATGACTTCGTAGGTTCCTTAAAATAACATATATATAATAATAATATAATATTCATCTTAGTAAAAATATTAAATCTATCACATTAAGCTCTAAAAGAATTCTAATATCTATAACATTATTCTTTTCGATGGAATACTGGAGTCTTTAATATCGTGAAATTGCGTTCGGTAAATGAGAGAAAAATCCTTGGAGCTGCTTCATGGGAAAATCGATTGACTTTATCACATAAGAAAGTCGACGATGTCCATGTTTTTAATTAATTTTCCCCAGAAACTTTCAGATAGATTTACAGATTACTTACGAAAAGAAAAAAAGTTTTATCTACTTAATGGGTCAGCGGACTGTTTAGCCAATAAATTGCTCTTAGGATATATATTCTGCAAACTTTATCAAGATTAAATTCGGGATTCTCTCCTATTTATAAATATATTCTAGATATATCCATAAAAAGCGACCAGAGTTAGAAGCATTGAATTATATTACAATGGTATTTATTTCTCGTTTTTAATAGTATTTCTCGATAACCAACGAAAGTTATAGGCAATCCGCTTTACACGTGATCAGATTTTATAAAAAGTACTCAGTTCGTAGACATTATAAACGATTGCAAATTGATGTTACTCTTTATTCGATGCTATTTTCGATAAATAGCCATATACGTCACCGTCGTTTATGGCTGACAAAAAATCTTCAAGGAAATTATCATTTTTAATACTATCATTAATCGGGAAACTTCAGTGATGTGAATGCAAACGGCAAGCCCACATATTGAAATAACTAAAAGCATAGACAACTCACGTATAAATCACCGCAGTGTAAATTATCTTGAGAGATATTTCACGAAGACCTGTTGTTAGCAAATCGCTTAGTCTATTTTGCACCAGTTTGTGTATATATTGAAAGTCAGATTTTAGTTTTTTTATGACTTCATGATTTGAGCCCGTTATATTAGGCGGAAAAATGTGTCATGTTTGATGTTATTTATAGTTTATTGTTTTCTGAAGAAATATAACATGGCTGAGATATGATTACCTTGCGCGTTTTTGAGTTGGAGTTTACGGCTTCGAATCTCAAAGCTGCAGCAATTACACAAATCCAAAGATGCTGGATTTGATCTCCATTGGGTTGGACAATATGCTGAAAATTGGTATTCTTGTCTTGACATACCCTTTCTTTCGTTAAAAAGTCTATCAAGATAAGAATACTATTAATTTTAAGAGCGTATTTATTATGATTTTTACGAGCTCCGCAAATCAATAATTATGTGAACCCCTTTTTTGCGAGCCCACTCGTGGGTTGATTGATTACAAGTGAGTGTGGGTACCAGTCCACCTTTATGGTGTATTCAGTATGCGTACATGATTTCTCTCGCAATAACTCCATAAAATAACTTTAATTTGAATAATAACGCATTGTTATTAATCAAACAATATACGATTATGTTTTCATTCGTATTGTTCAGCTTGGAGTGGTGTAAAGATTAATACCGAGTCATCGTTGGGAACATGGCAATCCAAGCGCCAGCCATCCGCCCATGTCAATCTATTGTCAATTCAGTTGTCCGCCTATGCATGCACCGAACGACACCAGAATCGTTCGCCCACCGTCAATGCGAATCAAACGATAAGCACTTGCGAAGCGATTAAAATCATTGCAAGGAAATTTTGCAAGGGCGACACAAAAGGGAATATTTTATGTTTTATTTATAAATATCACATAGTTATACACTACTGCGTCGAATACTGGGAGTGAAGTAGTCTAACATCGTAAGGAACTTGGAGATAAGGAAGTGGACCTATATAATAAAGTCATGCAGCATGGAACTGGCTAGGGCATGTAGTATGGATGCCTCCGGAAAACTTGGATCATGCCTGCTTCTTTTTCAAACCGGGGGATTCCAGCAACCTGGAAGATCGTTGGGTACTATCGGTGTACGCGGCGTAATTAAAGGTTGCCGGTATGGATTGGGAGGATGCAAGACGGGTGATAGAGAATCCTGGAGGTGGTCATATGTAGCGGGTATGGTAGAAAAGAGTATAAAATACATACACTACATATTATAAATAAATAAAATATACATACATATGTATTTTCTGTATATAAATACAACAGTTTAAGCGCAGTGTACTGAAAACCTACAGCGGGTTTTTACATTAACAACTTCTGCCAAATCTGCTCTCTAGGTAGAATACATGGTCACCACATAGTGTCTCCAGGATTATCTAATTATTGAATTGATGGATTGAGTAATTGGCTGACAAATTTCGTAAAAAATCTGTCAAGAAGTAAGTCTTTACGACGCGGAGATTTATTTATTTTAATTCTGGAGTGGTCATCTTCACAATGCCGAGATTTATATACTCCACGTTCATAACACATGGTAAACGTAGATTATAATATCGACCCTGTTTAGGCAAAAGGCATTAACCCTAGCAAAACAATAATGCCGTGAATGAGGTTGAATTCATTTTTCCTGTACATAAATTTGGTTGGTCCTTCATTTTTAAAAATCTAAAGCTGAATTTCGATAATAAGTCAGCATTTGCGACTTGATTCCTTTTGATAAAACGTGTATTTAGTTGCTTACGTTATAATTCTCAAATAAAATCACTCATAAAAAACTGGGGGTTAATGCCTTCTGCTCTAAGCCGGGTCAATAAAATACAATATTATTAAAACAATGTCCATATCCAGATGCTTTAATCTTTAAGAGTAAACATATCTGCTGGATAGAATACGTCAGATATCAAATAAAGGATTAGACTTTGGTTTTGGGATTTGTTTTCTGTTGGTGGCACGCCTCTGAACAGTTGGCACACTGCAAAAGCAATGATGTTTTACAAATATGCCAGCAATTGTGTGTAATATTATAAATCTAAACACAATGCATCCTGCGTCTAGTTATACACGCGGACGACTGTGAAAGATATTTATTTATTCCTCGCATACAAACGAGAAGCCCACGAGCACTATACGAATGAGTAATGCGTGACTTCACTTGAATTATAAATTTCTTTTAATCCAAAAATATTCTATGCAAATATAACATAATGATTTAACATTATATATTTAAACTATCATTTTTAAACCGATAAATCTGAGTAAATCGTCTCCGTTCGTGCTCAGTAAATATTATTTACTGCTTAAAAATACAATAGTAACACGCTTTAATATTAAATATACAACTAGTTTTACTATCCGGCGTTGCCTGCGATTGATTTAAGTTCATTCTTTATTACAAATTTATTTCAATACTTGGCTTTTTACAACATTTTTAGTCTTTTGTTGATAATGTTAAAAGTTAAATATTTATAATTATAATATTTCACGTTGTCGCTGTTTACCGCTTGGGAGGAATTATTGTGTCCCACACATCGTCGTTTTAAGACTGGTTAGTCAAACTGTTAAATGTTCAGGAGATGAAAAACAAACTTCATTTAAATATATACCGGTAAGAACATGAAGATGTCTGAGCATTTTTTAAAGTCGTATGATTGCTGTATTATGAAAGAACAAAATTGAAGTATACAATATTATAGTTATCTAATTAATTGAAACACGTTTTGTTTTTCAAATCATGCACCGTGGATATTCGATAAATATAGCGAAGACATGTTTTTTTAATATTTTATTCTTCCTCTTATACCATGTTCGCTCATAAAGTGGAGCATACAGATCTACACAGTGTGAAGATATCTACTTTGAAAATGGAGTATATGGATCTATCCGCAATGTGAAAACGTTTTGACAGATTAATTTTCACGAGAATTGTTTGACAATTGCTTAGCCCAGTGGGCATCCAGTCCTGTATTTTTTGGATTTTGATAATCCGACAGATGGGGAATTGAATTCCCCGGGTTGCTAGGCGCGCACGCTACGAGCTACACTACCATGGAGACAATATATTTTATGGTATATGTATATTAAATAAATCTTTGGTGAAATCTGTACTAAGCTTGGTAGAATTAATATTTTTCTAAACGTTGTACAGCATGTTTACAGAACTTCTGTTACTATAATATCATCGTCGTTATGAAAAAAACTCACCAATTGCGTTCACTGTCAAATTGAAAGTACACTGACAATTTTGCTAAAGAGAAAATACGATGTACACGTTTCAAGTGAGAACTGAATTTTAAATTCACCATCAAAATTCAAGCAAAAGAAAAAGTCACCTCACACGACCGTAAATTGAGTTTTATTAGTTGGTGAGTTTTTCCTTAAAGGGGACGGTATAGAATATACAACAATGTAATATGGACATATAATACTATTTCTTATATCGAAGAGAATTTAATTTCAGGAGAAAATTCTTATGTGTTGCATTTCTGGAATGAAATGTTCTTATAAATTGTAGTAATAGAAATTGCAACGCAGTTACTAACGCATTATAGTATGTAGTCTAAACAATTCTGTTAAAATAGAACTATCTATCAAAAAAAAAAATTAGCAGAATTATCACTAAATTCCAAATGTAGCATAGTGTAAATTTTTGCTTGATTTAATTATACAAACTGCTCGTCTTTTAGCATTTATTTCTTATTTTTTTTGCATCAACTTCAACAATTGCAACAACAATTCAGCCCACGGTTTTATTAATAATTTATTAAATTACACATCAGATAAGGGAAAATGAAATACCAATTCCAATCTTCATGCATTTTAAGGTTGTGTCTATTTAATATTTTGATTTTGGCTCAACATCATTAAATATACGTTTCTTACGCCTCCTGTGAAACTTTTTCTGTGTGGGCTACGTCCTATGTCCTTTTCAAATTTGATATAATAATTGTGTATTTTCAAAAATATCCAAATATGGTAATCCTATTACAGTAATAAAAATGTTTATTTATGACATACGTAATGTAAGTAAGCACGAGAAAGGCTAATAAATGTTAATAGATTTAAAATTGCCAAAAAAATGTCAATCGAACAAAAGTTTAATATATTTTATTTAGAAGCGTCATAAAATATTTACACTTAAATATATCCCCATGGATTATTGGCATTAAAATTTGGTATTGGTGAATTATTTGATTTATAATAAAATTATTCAAAACATGTTTACATAATATTCAACTAATATGAACGTATGCTAATCAGTTTTTTGTCGCGCATTTTGGTGATTTTTATGGCCAAGAAGCATGAAATAAATGGATTTTTTTGGCTTATTTGTCGAATTATTATGCAAATTGCCATTGAAATATATGTTACTGAAGATGTCGTGACGGTTTGAAATGTTCAAATATTCCATAAATAACATGCTCCTTACAACGAATCGTATTTTTCACATTGACACTAACGTAAACAGGGCAACGAAACATTTTTCTTGTATTCAAACGATATTAAATACACAATACAAGAAAAAGGTCATAGACTCATTAATATTTATTTAACATTTTATAGATTAGATATATATCGTATCATCAGCAACATTTGCCTCTCCTAAAAACTACTCATGGATTTTTTTGAAAAAAAATATCTACAGAATTTTATTTTTGTTCATTAGAGTAAATGGATGCTTTAAGAGTGATATGACAGAGAGTCTAGAGCAGCATTTCTCAAATTAAGAGAGGAGGAGGCGTACCAAACTCTAGAAACACAGACACACAAACACGCAAACATTCAAATTAAATATATGCCACGAAATATTAAAAAAAATACCACTCAAAATATGTACCAGATTGCTTTGAATATAAAATACAATTGAAAACAATTGTTTCCCAGATTATAAAATATAATTCAAGCATCCAGACTTAAGGTCATTGGTTAAATGAATAACACAAAAAAAAACATTAATAAATTTTTTGTATGGCTTTTCTTAAAATAAACGCATTTCTCTATTATCTCTTGGCTGCAGACAATTGCACTATTGACTTTAAATATATTATAATAAATCAAACTAACAACTACTCTGAAAACATACAAATATATTTATTTAATATTTAAATTATTTTAAGCATAAATATGTATGGTGCCACTTATTCCTCCCGTGATCTGGGGTGGGTTGTTTTGATGCCAGAATTTATGAGATCGAAATCCTGCCGGGATTTTAAATAATCGAAGACGCAGAGCTGATCGTCCAATGGGTTGAAAAAATGGTTGACAACGAAATTTTCACCAAAAAATGAAAAATGCACACTGTGAAAGTTCACTCTTGGATCAAATCAACATCTTTGGCAGGTTTGAGAGTTAAGCCTCCAACCCATATACGATATGAAAACATATAATTGTCTTTAAAACTTAATATGGTAGAATAGTTGATAATTTTATATCTACACTATCGAGATCCATATGCCCCACTTTTAGAGAGGACACGGTACAAAAAATATAGTGGAGAGCAAGAATATGCTTGAATAGTTCACATACCAAAGTTATCCTTCCTCTGATCTAAACAATCATAATTTATCGATTTTTTGAACATCTCCTTTGCATCGTGTTAAAAAGAAACGTCTTGTCAATAAATTATTATTTGCTATTTCATACTGTGAATATTTATTTAATTTAAATAAAATACCAATTGAGATTTTGGCAAGCAACCTACAAAAATGCTCAGCCAATTCGAGAAGGACGCGGTGAGTAATTTTCTGATAGTAAATCTTATTGTAAAGTTTAAGATACAAATTGACCATAATGAAAAGTGACTACATATTGTATTCCGTTTGTTATTTTTTGGCTTACGTGTAGCATATGGACACCACACGGTGCCTCCAAGAATATCTGTCAACTAATACGCGTTCTTCGATATCATTCTAATTAGAATTTATATAAAAATATGGTTAAATAAAACACACATTTAGAACAGTTATACGGTATGTATTTTGTTTTATCGCATCATTATCACAGCTCACATCTATAATTTATTATTAATGCGTTACAAATTATAAAATGTTGTTAATTTATATTAATGGTTATTTTATATAAATAGGTTAAACCCAATAGATTAGTGATTTTTTTTTTTTTGGTTGTTAATTCCATTATATTAGGGAATTACTATCACTAATGATAGTTATTCATTTCACTAATGATATTTACTAATTTAAGACTATAAATAGTAAGTGATCTCACATATGGAAGTTTACCAGTTTTAAAAAAATCAGAAGATTTTCTATTTGACATCTCCGAATGTGAAAAATATGGATCTCCACAATATTAAGACATATTAGTTTTTGGGATACTTATATTAATTGTCAACATATTGAACATTAAATTTTGTATCTTTGAGTTTTAAAAATCCATATGCAGTTATGGGATTCGAACCTCTAATATTCGTCACACATATGCCGATTAACAATCAGCCAACGAGGCAATATTGTACCAATAAGATATTTAATATTCTTCCGAATCTTCTTGAGGATAATGTAAAATGGTAAAACATTTCACGAATAATAATTCGACTGTGGAAAGGAAAAGGATGTAACCCTCATTTTTTTCAAAATAGCTTTTCATCGATAATCACAATGTATAGAACTTAATACATATTCTATTGAAAGGATCCCTGATCTGAAATCCCATATTTGATTCTAGATTTAGATTTTGGTTTGAATAAAGATTGACCTGTCCAATTTTCGATCAGGAAAAAGGACTTCCACCTCATTAATTTTATTGATTTTTCTTATATTACTTATAGTGCTGACACCAGTTTCAGTATTCGTACACTTTGAATCTGTGTCTATTAAATATTTTGACGTTGAGTTAAAATGACTAAATATACGTATTTGTGCCTCATGTAAAATCTGTCTTGTGTGGCTTACGTCGTTTTCCCTTTTCAAAGTCAATTATACAGATATTGTAATTTGTTTGCTCATTGATAATGCAAAAGACATCGACGAGATGTAATTTACGATCTGAGTTGACATTCATCGACAATACATCGTTAGGGGTTTTTTCTGAATTGTTAATTGAAGTCACGTACTTTTATTTATTCTGGTGCGTCATTAAGAAGCCAAGTGCATGGAGATTTTTAAGCTTGGAGGAGAATCAATTATTCTCTGCATGCCTCAAATAATTTGCTTAAAACATTGGAAACACCTGAAATGTAAAAATGTGTCTCAATGTAAAGTGTCTTATTTATTGATTGGTCATGAGACAAAAGTTAAATTTAAGGAAAGATGTTTTTAAAAAGTAGAGTTTAATGTAGTATACTTAATTCTTAAATTTTATATTATCTTCTTATGAATATTACACGTTTTACAACAAAACAATTAATCGCGCTGTATGACTTATGGTAATAGTAATCAGACAACTGCGCACAAGATAACCGCGCACATGTCAAATGCTCACATATACAAACTCACACAAGATAATTGCGCATATATAAACAGAGGAATATAGGCGGCAGGCGATTTTCACACATTACACTTTCGCACAGTAAACACCGACTTATATTTGGAATTTATTTTTAGATACATTTAATATGCATTCACAAACTAATATTATGTGTTATAACATATATGGGAAAAATAAGTAGAACATAAATTAATATAATCGGATGTATAAGTAACGGGAAAGAAAATAAAAACTTCTTATTCCCATCTATCTCAAAACATCATTAGAAAGTTTCGATTGCTTTCTTAGCGATGTGAATATATTATCAAAGAAGTATGCTGACATAACATAATTCAAACATTCTAAAGAAATTTCGACCAATACCTTCCATATAAAAATAATAAATCGACGGAAGTTTTATCTTTGCTTCGCCGTATTCCAGTACTGAAACTCCTTACAATTGTGTGTCGCCAAAGCTCACTGGATATGAGTGAGCAAGCAAGTACCAACTTATTATGTGTTGTTGGCAAAAGTACAAATAAAAAATGTCGTAAATTTTATGTTCACTGAGTCGTGTCGAATACAGAATAACAAAATCGTAATTTATGCCATTCCTCGAGATGCGGACCTGTAAGTAAAGGGTGCGAGGGCAGAATGATTTCCGTGTGAATGTAGCTTTGAAAGCTCGCTTGGAAAAGTTTTAATGATACATTAATATTTGTTAGTTATTTTAACATATCCGTTCTCTATGTGGAGCTTGTCATCATACTGAGTCCACAGGATATATCTATGATAAACAGGCTTATGAGTATATCTCCATTTTTGGTCATTCAACAATAAGTACTAAAAACATTCCAACTATAAGGAAGTTACTGCGGAACTAATGGTAGACGTCACAGATAAGGAAAATATAGTTTAGAATTAAGCTTTTTAACTTTGTTTTTGCTCTCCTGAAAAATCATATTTTCGAACTTATACTCATAAGTACGCCGATCATAGACATAATATCATCCGCTAGTACAGAGATAGCCAACCTTTTACATGCCATCCGCCAATTTTTTTACACACAAGCTTAAATCCGCCATACATCTTAAGCATCTTATCTAAGTTCTTCTGTTAATATCTAATCAGAACCTACCCCCAATGCGCCACATGTAGTTATGCAATGCGTTATAGGTTAGGTGCCCTACCGCTTATCATCTTTTCCCAGGTTATGGCAACATTATTATCGCCACCAAATACGTTGTATAGATTGTACCGGACGATATTCTCAAACTTCATATATTCTCCAATTGGAAAATGAGGCAAGCATGTTTGAGTGTCTCTGAAGGCATCCACAGCACTTGTCCTAGTCAGTTTTAAAGACGTAAGACAACTTGAAACATTTAGCAGCTTGGTTATTTATTTAAAAAAGCTTTTAATAAGAGTGCCTTATGAATTTATACTACCTCATTCCCAATATTCGATGCAAGTGTCAGTTTCAAAGATCAATGCGATTTTACGAGTTCTCGCCAAGTGCCATGTTTAAGAGACGATAAAATTAAATAAAAAGTGTATGAAAAGTAGGGTTTATTAAACATTTGCACACATATGTGAGAATATTAAATTACTGGACCGTGTCCCGTTAAGTATAATATATTCAGGTAACTGGACGAGATTATTCAAAATGAGATTCGAGAAAATTACGAGATATTTCAAGAACAGTAAAACAGATTACCGATTTTCAAAATCAGTAGACTACCAATGAAAATACGGTCTAAAGAATTACTAAAATCGATTGCTATCTGAATTATTGTCCAAAGGGATAGCAATTAATCGGATTAAAACAACTTTAATTTAAACAGAAATTAGCAAACGGCAATTAAGATTAGCAAGCTTTTTATTAAGAATTTATTTTCCATGTTGAAACTAGTAGATAATGTTAACTAATTTGAAACGAATTTACGTTTGAAGTAATATGAATTAGCTTATTATTCAGCTGTTTACTAAACATTTTAGTAATTAATACTTAACACACAACCAGTTCTTTACTAATATATTCGAATAACATTAGGATATATTTTATTATATTAAATACTTTGAAACTAGCTTGGCCACATATTGCGGATGCCTTAAGAGAGTCTTAACCTGATCTACATATTCTTTAAGCCGCCGGAAAAATAAGGACCGCGTGGTAAATTTTCTCAGTGTGATGCAAGTCTTTATAATGTAGCCCCTCTCGCACGCTGAAAATTCTGATTTATTGTTTTTGTTAGGTCTCGGGTCTAAATTTTTTTTTTATTTCCTCCCGAATATTCTAGTTTCTCGTTTTTTAGGTCTCGCGTCTAAATCATTAAAAAATATCACGACTTAATATAATTTTCCCTGCCTTACAATATAATATTTACGCCCCCGTGTAATTCATACTTTTGGATCATTTGTATTGATTTTTGCTCCTTTTGCCGCCCGTTAGATGATGCCGCTTAAAGTAACTGCATCTTTGCTTTATAGTACGACACAGCTTTATGTAGAGTATATTAGACGGAGTTCGGGGATGCAGGTATAATCTGGGACGACGCAAGAATATTGGCGGTAGTCAGGGATTCGTGGAAGTGGCTTGTGGTGCCCATCTGCTTCACTTAGGAAGTGGATATAGAAGAAGAAGATTAAAAAAAAACCTTCAAGTTATATTTTCATTTGATAATGATTGAAAAACTATATATTTAGACCAGGATCGGTTGAAGAAAATCAATTGGATCATTAGTACGTTTGCAACAATTGATTGGGATTTTTGGAAGTGGCTTAGAAGAAAGAGAAGAATTATGTCCCAAAGTTTACTAGTACATTCGTCGTTATGATACAATCGAAACATCTTTTGATAAATCTATTTATCATGTGGAATTATAAATAGATATCCTTAAATTTTCAAAAACTGTAAAAAAAAACCATAAACACAGTTTTAAGTGGTTTATATAACCAATGGATACGTTTTTGTCAAGATTACGTTGAGAAATCTGTTTTTAATTTTGTGGTTTTTGATTTATTAAAAACAACCTGTCGGCTTTGAAATGTGGTGCCAGACATGATCTTCATAATTACTTGGATTAATGTCATTTTCATCCTGTCATAGATTAACCACATATTACAGACCGACCATTACTCAACTAATGGCTCACAACACGACCCAACCGGCTGATGGAAACTCATAAAATATATGATTGATACTGTTTCAGTTCTGTTCAAATTTTATTGATCGTTACATACTTGTCGTATAAAAATGCGCTTGTGTGCCACAATAAAATACGGGAAATTTCATATATATTTGCAAATGTCTGTTTGATAATTTGTAAGTATTCGTTTTATAATACAACAAGATGCATAAGTATTTTGAATACTGTTTTTAATTGGAGATTACTGGTAAATGATGATGCAAAATGAGCTGAAGTTTTAAATTTGCTGCCATTTTTTGCAGCACAACCAGAGCAGAAATTTTTGTTTGGTGTAATTATTAAACGCTGAGGTTAAATTATGGAAAAATATGCAATTAAACTACGTGTAGAAATTATAAAAATTCACTTTAAAAATGCTGAAAATTTTACTGATTTTTTTAAATGTTAGCTAATTTTGGATCACTCTTTGAAATATTTCTTAGGTAGAGTATACTCAAAATCAAATTCTTCTCAAATAGTTGAGTATTTAATATTATATTTAAGTAAGACACCAAATGGCAAACTTAGTAAGAGTATGCGCTTTGGTCCCGACGATTACGGGTTGAAGATTTGTAATTGCATAAAAATGCGGGATATGGATGCCACACATGGTAATAAAGTGAAGCATATAGATTTACACAGTGCAATGATATCCACTCCGAAATTGGAGTATACGGATCTCCGCAATCGAAAGGCTTGTCTTGACAGATAATTTTTCACGAGAATTGGTCGCCAAATAATTCTTCAACTTAATATGCTTCCAGTCCTCCATTTTCATATTTTTAAATCCGACAGATGTGGGAATCAAACCCGCATTACTCTGATGCGAGGTGCGCACGCTAACCTCTCAGCTGTCTATCGGACATGTATACGTTGTACATTAATGATATCTATATGTATATGTTGCACAATAATACATCCGAAAGAAGAGTTTTTTTGTGTAAAACGAATACAATAAGAAGAATACACACTGATAATGTTCACCCATATGTTTACTATTATATTATACACCGATTTCAGACATCACTCGATTATGTTGTACGTACTGTCACACGTTGGACTGGTAATTAAGCTCTCACACATCGTGTGAAGCTGGCTTTATAATGTACACCTGGGTATAATGTCATCAGTCTTGTCGCAAATATACATTATCAATTAACTCGGTAAACAATACAAGTCATATCGTCCTCCTTCGACGATCATACACTAGAATGGTTCTAAACACAGGTATGTTATAGGTATACACCAGGAATGTCAAACATGTGGCACTCGAGAGATTTTCGATAGAGTAAAAAAAATATTTTACATGTTCATTTATTTTTTATTTATTTATCCTGTGATCAACAACATATGCCAATAAATTAAAATCTATAAAGTATAAATAACAAAATGCATTTATTTTTTTTCATTCATTTTTATGTTGTATCATTTTTTATACTTGGTAAATATTATCACAACTCGTTTTAAATAAACATTTTTTTGTACCATGCTTTCTCACAAAGTGGAGCATATGGTGACACAGTGTGACGATGTCCACTCCGAAAGTAGAGTATATGGATATCTGGAATGTGAAGACATGTATTGATAGATTATTTTTTCGCAATCTTTGCTTGTCAGTCCATTGCTCAACCCAATAGGCATCCGGTCCTGCATTTTCGGATTTTTTAAAATCCGCCAGATGTGGGAATCGAGCCCGCATTCCCCGGATTGCTAGGCGCGTACACAATCCTCTACGCTACCGGGAGGATTTACATTTATGAAATCAAAATTGAACCACTAATCATAACCAACTAATTAAAGTTATTAATATTTCTCTAAATTATTGAACTCCTTAAGAAAACAGTGGTTTCAGTGGTTTAAACAGCACATTTTAAAATTTTCTCAATATACACCAAAATGTTTTGCTTAGTTGCATTAATTTGTGTTCGAATTGAATCAGCTTTAGAGGCATTTAGTGCATAAATATAATAATTAACAATACTACATACGTTCTTATATGGCTCCAAATGCTATAGATTAATTTTCCACAAAAGAAAAACGATTTTAGCAAAATGCGCTATCGATCACTATTCTGTTCACCCTCTCGCTTTACTGTCCCAAAAGCTACGGTGCTGGCTCTCGAGTGTGAACAAAATAACGGCGGAAACAGAGAGGCAATATTTCGGCGCAGATATCATTCCTACACTGAGTCACTGAGTACACCCTCTCCCCCCCTTCGTCGACGTAATGTCATAGTTCAAATGAGTGACTGACGTGCCTAATACACATACCAACAACAACATGCCGCTCCTCGATTCAATACGCAATAATTATTTCTGTTGATAATGATCAATGTTTTTTTTTGCTTGTGACTAACTTGCGATCGGTATATTTAGAGAAATTAACAAAAATATGAGTACTGGTCACTCACTATTCATCACGTGACACCGAGAGTTAAGGGCTTCAATTATAAATTTATAATTGAACAAACTAAAATATTATTTTTTAAAATAAGTGTTTATAACACGCCCGAAAATAAAGAATCTTTACAAATAATAAATAGGTTATATTGCATTTGTAGAGTTTATCGCGTTCAGGCTGTATCTTCCACAAATTTCCCTGTGAGAATACAAATACCTCCGGCCAAAGTTGCGGTATGTTTTCGAAAGCGAGAAGACCTCCGGGCGAACCCTTTACCGGTCCTCCGGGAGACTGGAGCTTTCCTACTTTAGAAGATTAAAACACCCTTTTAGCGCTTTCTCACGTAAAACTATTTTTCTTTCAGGCGAAAGCGTCCGGATTTGAAAGTTCCCGTGATGACCCACAAAAACCTGCATTATACTTTCAGTGATATCCTGTTTTTTCAGGACGTGGTGTGTTTACAATTCAATCCAATGTCCATTAGTTGTATTTATAATATTTATACTTTCTTACTTCGATACATTTCAATCCAATGTTCCTAAGTTTTAATCATTTTGATACTTATAATTAAAAATATCATCAAGCTTTTTAACAATGTAAATGTAACACATAGTAAGCCAGCATTCAGTTAATAATTCAAATCAATTATATTTCTTCAATATCAACTAAATTCTATTCTTGTAAAGAAGGTTTTACATATAAAACCCTTTTCAATTACGTAAGTTTACTAGTAGTTTTTAAAAATAGTCTTTATTTATACGTCTCAGTAAATAATATTGCTACCCTAATATTAGTTCTGCTTTACTCTATATTTTATTAAAATAAAATCTTAGTTTTTTAAATAGCTTTTTTACTTGTCGCATCATGAACATGATATGCATGGCAAATATTGTAGTTTTCATGATGGTAATTTGACTATTCCGTGTTGAGCCAAAATAGCTATCGACAAATGTTTCAACTAATTCACTAACAATACATTCACACTGCTGAATACGCCAATAGGCCACTAATTCGCATTTGTTTCATTCATGAAGTATAATCTATATAAATGAAAATGTTCGTTTGTTCAAAATCTTAAATCTCCGAAAGTTCTTAATCGATCGCTTTGAAATTTTGACACAACGTTGAATTTAAGTACACGCGTATTTTTATATATCTAATAGTATAAAGATATTACACCTGTGACAGGTAAAAACAGCACCATTTAACCATACTATAGGATAAAGCTAGTATACAATATAAAGGCCGGCTTATATAAATAGTTATAACAGTGATTTTTTTATTTAATTTATTATTGACATATTTCGATATACAATCAATACTAAATTTACAATACAGACGTGATTGGTAAAGAATTTGTTTTAGTGAACGCATTAAAATGCAGAGTTATAATTTAATAAAAAACTACTCAATTGAAATGGTTTCTAATATAATATAAATACTGTAACAATTAGTAGGCTTATAACTTGTATACATGATAGAGCAAGGATAGTTCTTGTGCTTATAGACCTACGCTACTGTTGACCACTCCGTAAGTACACTGTGCTAATCTACCCAGAGCTTTCTGTTCAAGTAGGGTCAGTTGTAGGAACGGGATATGTTCGGAGACGTAGGGTTTCCTTGACAAGGCTCCTTGATTAAACTGTGTGTCGCGTGCTCAGCAAGGGATGAGGAATGGGGTGACTCACGTGCAAAGGTTGGGGGCGTTTACAAGGTGTTAAGGCCGGGATATCCCAAACGCAATTAAAACGCAGAAAGGATTCTGATTGAGCCTAGGGATGTTATGGCGATGTTTATTTGTATAAATTTAATATTGAGGGCCAAGAGGTCGAGTTAACTAGATTAATTATGGTGACAGGTTTACTAAAGATTATTATAATACAAACATAATATATCTTTTATTATAATATAATATATAATCAAACAACAGTCTCCAGAAAGATAAAGTGTATTTAACCATTCAAATTCTATAGAATCTGTGAGGAAATTATAGTATAATATACGAATTGTAGCATGCGTAAACGCTGGGTGCTGGTTGAGCGCGAGTCACACAGCTGTTAAGGATGTGTCTCTGACCCCAAGTATGGAACCCACAGTGTGAAGTTATCGACCGAAAGAATAGAATATTAAGGATTCCCGATATGAAGAATTATTTCTTAGATTTATTTTCACGAGAATTGATTGTCAACAAACTGCCTAATCCATTAGCATCCAGTCCTGCATTTTTAAATCAAAACTACAACTTCCGGTACCGACGTTCACGCGCTTATCTCTCGGCCACCGGAGGAATGTGAAGCTGTGGAGATATTAAAATATACATTACTTCAAATCCTGCGAGATCCTCTCAAGTTTAAAGTATACATTAAGTAATGTATTGAGTATACATTGAAAATGTCCATGAATAGTAAAATTAAATCTTGATACTACAGCTTAATTTGTTTTCTCGGTAATCGTTTTGATTTTGACATCATAATCACGAATTTTTTTTTTGTAAATTGAGCCCTTTGTATGCTAAATAAGGGTATATCGTAGATCGTGATATCAGCGAGACATGCCGACCTCTATTATTTGTGGTAAACTTTTATTTTGAACAATCACGCACAAACAATAATAAACACATAATGTTTAAAGATGAAAGAATAAAATTGGTAAAGTTCCTCGTTAAATGTTGACAAAACTCATAGTACACGAAGTATTAAAATAATTATTTAAAAACTCACGATATACTATGAATTTTTGTACATTTACTGGGCTAGTTATTTAGCGAGGATAAAGAAGGTTCATAATTAAAGAACTTACGGTATGATGAAAACAACTATCCACAAAAAAATATAGAATAAACTTAGTTAAAAAAATATAGAATAACAATTGTAGCTGTATTTTCCAGTGATGATCTATACATAATGCCAACGAATTTACCAGACACTTTAAATGCACTTATTGCGTTTGAATAAAATGCAAATTACGACATGCCATAAAAGAAAAGATTAAAGCATTACTCACACGATGCGTAATGCGTTTCAGACAAATTTTGTTAAAAAAATAACTCGTGGGTTAGATATTCGTACATAATGTTGAATACCTCATATTACTATGCAAATAGAAAGAAAACATTTTCTCCATCCACAATTATTTAGGTACTTTATTTGCAGTGTATTGTTTAAACGCGTAGGCGAGAAGTGAGTGCGTGCAAGGATTGAAAGGGAGTGTATTTATTTGTACAGGGGTGTATTCATAAAAGATTTTAATTAATTTATCAGCAATTCATTTTTAATTAATAAAATTTCCGCTAAATACTATTTATACTTTCATAATGTATTCGTTGGAGCTACAGAATGCCAGGAAGGTTGTGATAATGCTGGCTGGCAACAGGAATTCTCGGAGGCGGCATTTGGTGTAATACTATTACAACATTATCTTTTTTTTTTATACCATGTTCGCTCCCAACTTGGAGCATATGGATCTACACAGTTTGAAGATATCCACTCCAAAAGAGGAGTATATGGATCTCCGCAATGTGAAGACGT
>JAGVSQ010003616.1:0-21157 GCA_022683975.1 Rhyacophila evoluta
TGCGCCACTTTAGGTTTGGAAAAAACAAATACGTTTGCCTGCCCTTACTGGAGGCTACTGTGAACTGTCGTATGATGTTCAATTAGAAATTGATGTTATATTCGAAAGATTATTTAAAAAAATACAATACGGGTTTGTAGTATGCCAACGAATTATTTCATTACATAAGGATATAGAAAACGAAAGTACTTATTAATTAGAAATTAGAAAAACTTCGAAAAAACAGTAATTTTCATATAGTATAACTGTTAATGTATGAGTTATTCGTGCGTGTTTCGGAATTTAAAACCACCGCTTCAAATGACGCCTATAAAAAAAGCGATTAAAAATCCTGAAAGAAAAAGTTTAGCAACGGACTGACTACAAATTTTCGTGAATCTCAATCAATCTGTCATTGATCATTGAGGGGAGAATTTAGTTTTATAGTAAGACAGTAATAAGTCTCAAGTTTACTATTAAATAATCAGTTATATTTGATATTTAAAAACTTAAGCAATTTCTTACTACTGTTAGGATAATTTTTTTATTTCAACGTTTTAATTTTAATAACAAGTAGAATAGTAATGGCATCCATCTATTTGAATAAGTTTGATAACTTTAACAAGCTTTCAAAATTAAAACAGAAAACTAAATTGACAATCATTTTTATTTGTCCGTTTCTCAAAGTTTTTATGATGAATAAATTTTGAAGGTATATTTTTTACATATTAATTCTCTCGCAGAAAGGCGCTCTCGAATTGCATAGTTTATATCAATTAAATCCATTACGTCTTACCATCCTTAACGTGTCTGTTATGTATGCACACTAGCGACATTATTAATTTACTCTCATTTTTATGATTAATCCCTATTAGGATAGGTTAGGTTATTTTGTTAATTTTTTTTCGGTTTTTATTAAATTTTTGTCTCTATTCTAGAAACATAATATATACACATACTAGGAATGCCTAATGGAATTTAACCAATTTACCAAAATAAAGTAAAATTTAATGCAAGTTTTCCTCGCACCATTATTACCCATATATATGGTATACAATAGATGAGTTCATAATAATATTAGCTAAATATAAATAATAAAGAGCTTGGAAATTGTGGTAAAAATAATTATAAAATATGAAAAATAGTATTAAATAATTTTAACTATATTTTTTGTAGCCCCTTCCTTACCCCGGTGGGCGAAAGGTAATCGTGTACGCTTTGGAGTTGTGGGCTTAAATTTCATATATGCGATTTTTTTTAAATCAAAATATGCACGACTGAATGCCACCCCGATGGGTGAGTAAAGGTTTTCAAAGATTTTTTTTTACATTGCGAAATCTATTACTCCTTTTTTCGAGTGGACATTTTATAGATATATACACTGTATAGATCCATATGATCCACTTACGGAGCGAACATGGATTCTATGGTTTGTATTTTGTTTCATACGAGCAAAACCTTTTTAATGTCGTACTTGTTGCGATTGTCGGACTGGTCGGCCATTGCAACTTGGTTTCTACGAAGGATGATTTTCTAGCTTTCAAAAAATTTTCAAAATCTTACGGCGAACAAGAAGGTCTCTTCTCGACAAGGCTAGTTATTAACAGGGTATAATTAGTTAGAGTAAGAATCACGCCAACCAAGGTCTCGGGAAGCTGCTCCTGGGACACTTCTGGCACTTATGAAGAGCGCCTCACGTTCGTTACGCCACGGTATACGCCCGCATAATGGGTGTGGAGACGTGGCTGTTGGTGGAGGGGAAAGCAAGTGTATTATAAAATTATATTACTTATTTGCGATCCCTGCTAAATATTATGCTGTTTATAATTATGCAGTGTTAAGTTCGAGGATTTTTACTTGCGTTTACTAACATTTCTATAATTTCAGATGAGTATGTATTGTTGACGCTTTTTAGATACGTTCACTGATATTTCTCTAATTTAGAATGATTATACATCCCGTTAAATAGCTCATGTATAAGTATTTAACACATCGATAAAATATATAGTTAATGTTCTGTACTTCAGGTAACATACTAAACCTTTGATGAAAGTAGTATAGTATACTCACGTAGCCAGTGCCTTGAATGTAATCTCTTGCCTTAAAAGCATAGGTAATATAACAAAGCGTCTGAACCGAAATGAGTCATAAAAGCTCAACGCGGTAGTTTCCATCTAAACCTATGAAAATAACGTAGCTGCCGGGAAACTGCACCCGAGTCTACGGGACGGGCTCACTGCGATGCATTTCTGCCAACGTATTGTGTACGTATTATTTCCTTTTGGTCACTAATAGAGAAACTAATTTTCTTTTTGAAAAGTAAACAAAATGAACGATTTTACAATGGGCATTACTTTGTATTAATTGATAAAAAAGAATCTTATGAATCTTTTTTTTCTATGGAAGACGATGTTGAGAAAATTACAAATTATGAAATCAAGGCATTTATTTACAACATGACACAAAATAGTATGGACTTAATAAGTGTCAAGTCTTCACATTGCAGATATCGATTATATTATATAATATATGCACCACGTGATAAAAAATATGATACGTTCCATTACTACATATCATTATACTAATTTATTTCGCATTTATAACGTTAAAATTTCAAGAAATTCATAAATGTCATACAAAAAATAACAAAAAGTATAAATTAAATAAAAATAAACCGTGGGTAAAAACATACAATTAGAGAGATAGACAGATAGTATTCTAGCAGTTTAACTTCATACATTTTAACTTACTCTTATAGATATACTATATATATATATATAAGATAACTGAAGTTATTCCGTCATATACAAACAACCCTTGCCCTTCGTATTGGCACCACTACTGGCAGGTTAATTCTATTCTTTGAAATAAAAGCAGATCACGCTCTCGGTTTCTTAGGTTGTTACTTAAATTGTTAAAAAATTGCTACAATTATTGCTAGCTCTAGTGGTTGATTTATCGACCACTCTGTAAATTAATATCACAATATCATATTGATTTCATATTCTCAAAGATATTGGTTTCTTTTTTTTAATTCGTTATAAGAAAATAACGCATATTTTGTGTCGCTTTTCAAAATACCGAGTCCTGTAGATGCCTGAAAAAATTATCTATGTTGTATACAAATGTACGACACGCATATCTTATTAGCTGACGATCAGCACTTAACAAAAATAATAAAATCTGTCGACACAAATCTCCACGTTGAGATTCATAAAAATTATATTCTATGGGGTGGACATAGTAGAACAAAATATATAATTGTTGGTCGAAATATAATATTATCCCGCAAATATTTAGTTTCGTCAGTACGGTGAAATATGGGTACATATTTTTCTATATTTACCAAGTGAAATTTAAGTTTGAATGTCAGCGACGAAAGAATTTCAAACTGTGAGAAATCCAGTCTACATCGAGAGGTACTAGACACGTATTTTTGTGAAGTGAAACTGGGTTTAGCAAATGAAGACATTTAAACGCAAGGTGTGGGAAAGGAAAAATGGGATTCGATTTGTTAGATTAAAGACAGGTATATATACAAAAAGATTCACGTATAAGAGTATATTTCCGTATATATTTCAAGTTATCCAACTATTTTATATGAATCGGAAATTGCATTCGTCTATAAATTCTCTTAAGATTTCGCACTCCCATAAGTAAAGTGTCGTATGTCAAAATTGACCACTGATAAGTAGTGCAAAAACAAACTCTTTGATACATCTTGCACTTGTTTTAATGTCTAATGGCTCTACAGTGTTCATTTATTTATTCTTCCATAAAAAGAGGTCTTAAAGATTTAAGAAGGATATTGTCATATCATAGTGACTGTAGTATTATTCTCTATATTTTAATCAATTCATTTGAAAGAATATGTGCTATTACTCGCTTAATAAATTTTGTAGAGATAATCCAGTATTCTTCTAATATAGTGGAAACATTTATTTTGACAGTATTCATAATTTAAAACAACCAAATTCAGACTTACGACATAATACTTCTGTAGGTGTAATTTATTTACATCTTTCATATCAAATAAAACGTTCGACATACAAGGATCAAAATGTATGATTGTATAGAAATTTTAAGATATATTCCATTTTGTCTCTTAAATCAGTCTTATTGTTTCAAATTTGTTCTCAAGTGCTCCTTTCATTCCGAAATGGGACCGGCAACTCGTGGTAATATACACATTCTTACCAATTTGGAATAACTTTTGAGTTTATTTTGTTCCATGTTTGAAACTAGAAGAGAATTGGCATATCCAATTTATTTGATTTTATGGTATTCGTTGAATTGATAACCGTGATAAATTTTACGGGGTTTTACGTTTGATATCACAATTCCAAACGAATATGTATATATATAAAAGAGTAGTATATAGATGAATTTTATGACGTAAATACTTTGTTAAATGAAAACTAAGTGCATTACTGACGTTTTCCTGAAATAGATATAAAAATGTTGTAATAATATACGTACCGTTAAAAACAAATCACTTACCGGTAAAGCAGATAACGTCGTTTTTTTAAAAACTTTTTTGCATGTCATACTTTGAATATTATCGTAAATTGTATTAGCCTGCTAAATTTAAAAATAAACAATGTAATATATTTAGCATATTGTCAAATAATTTCCGCGTTTCCGGCATATAACTTATACATTTGATTATAAATATAATACGTGTAAATAATATTGTTTGTATTGGGTCTAGTGTAGTAAGCGAATGGTCGTAAAATAGGAAATTTACTGACTTTATCGCCACCTATCGGTTGGTTTTTGATTTTCCTACCAGCAAACCTAACCGGCGAGCTGATTCATAAAATAACCGGCAACGCTTTCTAACATTATAAAACCTTATTGTTATATTAATAATTAACAATTTGGCAAATAAGCTAAAATTATAATATTAATACATGTTAATCTAATGACATGTTATAATTAGATTATATTAATAATAATTATAAAATTTTGTTTCCCCGTTAGCCTAGAGGTTAGTGTGCGTGCTTCACACCTGGAGAATGCTATTTCGATTCCAATATCTGCAGAAATTTATAAGTCTGAAAATGCAGGACTGGATACCCATCAGGTCGAGCTATTATCTGTCAAGTATTTCTCGTGAGCAATAATCCGTTGAGATATTGCGGAGATCTATATACTTCACTTTAGTAGCGGACATCTTCACACTGCTTAGATCCCTATGATCCATTTTCGCAGCCAACTGTTTTCAATAAATAAATTTTAATAAATCAATCAAGTCATCTAAAAACAAGTGTAAGGATTATATGAATTATTCATACGAGACACTAACACAGACACACATATTTTACACTAATGTAACTATTTATTTTGTATATTATATAATTTAACTTGCATAGACATTATCTTTTACCATATTATTAGCTAGTTTGTCAGAAGACAGGCTTTATCAAGTGTGTTTTATATCTGAGTATCTTTATTCAAATTCTTTTAATTATCTCGTTATTGCAAATTTATTTCAATACTTGACTGTTTATTTGTTTATCTGTTTAAAATATTTTTGATTTCTTGTAACTTATCGATGATGCTAATGAAAGGAGTTGAAAGTAACACAGTTGACCTAAAAATTACAGCCGAGTGACGTGTGAAAATTTTGCGTCTCTACTTTTCACTGTCTAGGCGGAATTCTTGGGACATTTAGAACCAAATATTACAACATAGATCCTGGCTAATAGTATCTAATAAGTTCAATAAGTTTTTGTAGAATTTTCACCAACGTCCTAGCGTTTAGGAGCTTTAAATAGTGACTTATGTGATGTGATTAATTATGTCTCAGTCTATTACAACGTAATTAGTTTTCTTAGTGTAAGAAAGCTTCCAATTCTAAATAAGCTCTACTTATCATTACTGACTAGAAGAATATGATGTGAGTTATTTGGGGATGAAGTATTACCTGAAACTTACGTCATCCCCTGCAGTTCGCTCCGTATAAAACGGTAAAGTAAAAACATTTTATTTTAGCGAATAACGTAACAGGGGTGTAGAATTGTAAAGTTAAAGACGGGGGAGAATTTTGCATGCTGTCCGAATGACCCAAAGTTTTACCTGGCGGAGAACATTTCGAAACTCTTCTCTAAATTTTGACTGCCCGTGTTTGGCTGTAAAATGGTTTACTACTCTAGCAGACTATCGTCCGATCTCTACGCGACGGAAAGTTGGCCAGTGGCACTGTACGGGTTAGGTCACTGGAAAATCGGGATTTGTATTTTTCCCGACAACAATATGGTGATACATATCGACCCTGTTTAAGTAAAAGGCAATGACCCTCAAGCAACAATAGTGCTGTGAATGCGGCTTAATCACTTTTTCCTGCATGCGAAATTGGTAGATTCCTCTTTTTACAAAATTTAAAGCTTATTTTTGATCAGTGCTTTCCAACTAATAACGGCCTCCTAAATCTGAAAGAATTAATCCCCCCCCCATTTTTTTTATAGTTTAAAATTTATTTGGCAATAATTATTACAATTATAATACACATACTTATATTCGGCACAAAATTGTAGGAGTTCGCTTAAAAACATTTTTTTTGACAGACTTAAATATATTCCCTAAATATTTTATGTGGAGAAATATTCATAAATCAATATTTTTACTTTCTACTGAATAGTTTCTTGGCCCCCACGAGAAATCCTGCGGTCCCCAATTTGGGAAGCACTGGCTTAGATAATAATTCGGGATTTTTGGCATGATTCTTTTTTACAAACCGTGTAATTAGTTGTGTACACTACAAATAAAAGCCGTTTGCCTGAGCGAGGTTGATATAATTGAAAGTTTTTTTTAAATTATAAATAAATATGTACACCAAAACTCTTTTTTGAGATACATACGTTCCTAAATAACATGTAATAAAAATATTCGCATAACAAGAACAGCCGATAGCTAACCGAGAGTTGGATGTGAGATCCAGGATTGAGTGCCCACTGGATTGAGCAATTAGCTGAATACTAATTCTCATGAAATAAAATTGTCGCGACATGTTTTCTTGTTCTGGAGTTACATAAGCTCCACTTTCGAAGCAGACATTGTTAAAAAATAAGAACTGTGCAGATAAAAACGCAGATTTGTTCCAAAGGGGAAATTTAAGCAAAATAATTAGAACAATAAAAAATATGGGTAACCGGTGTTTCGGTTTTTTAAATCTGAGATATCAAAAATTAGTGTGAGTAAATATTCTAACAACAACAACTTACTGTAAACGTTTGATATGCATATATTTTATGAGAGGATGTACTTCGTTGTAATGTATTGTCACTCAATCGCCCAACTCATTCGACATTCATTATTGTATCATTGATTTTTTTTAAATCCTTATGCAGCTGAGACTTGAATCCGCAACCTTCGGCACCAAATTAATCAAGTTTCCGATCAAGAAAATTGACCCTCGAGCTTGGAATCTTTGAATCCAAAAATTCTTAACGCAGTTCTAGGATTCGAATTCGCAAACTATGGCAGAATTACACAACCTTAACAATCGGGTAGTGGCAAGACCAAGAAAATTAACTCGAGATAGCAAAAAAACACATAGAATATAATCGGGATATTGCATAAATAGAATTGTTATAATTACGAGGATGTGTCATTCTGGAACGTTCTATACTTTCAACGACCCAACAGGGACTTAATAAGTTATCAACCAATAATAAAACAATTATACACTGTAAAAGTGCATATAATATATATCGTACCGTGTATATTTATTATTCGATGCATTTATCAATCTACGTAAATTGACAGGATTTTTTTTATATTCTCACTGAAGCTATGTTGTATTTTACGATAAATGTTTTACCACCGTAAAATTTTATTAGAAAAAATGCTAATTTAGTCACGAAGCGTTTACCACGAGACATTTACATTATAGTAATTATTATAGCAAGTACCGGCTCAAAGATAGTTCGCAAAAACACCGTAAAAACGTATACTTACTTACCACAAGACATATGCGTGCAGTGAGTAAAAGAAAAAAACATGGTGTGGTGATAAATCGTTTTGAATGAATTGCTGATAAAATTAAATCAATTGCACTCAAAGTAGTTTCCACAAAACTAAATACATCGATGATTATTATATTTAATATAAGATCTTTTTCTGTCATTTTTAATAATTTTTAACATGACATTAAAGACTTATTCGCCCTTCGGCAAGTGATCTCAAATGTAAAGGTCTTACTTATCTTTTATAATTAAATGCTTTTTTTGTGATCGGAGTAATCTTGCTTTATTTATGGCTATCTTTATTAATCGTGTTTTCTCGGGGTAGACTCAAATTCATTCTTTATTGACTCTGATTCTATTTATCATTGTATTAAAAATTAATTTAATACTTGGTTGTGTGCAATATGTATAATTTTAATTTATTAGTGATATTGAAAGTAGGAAGTAAAATAGTTGACTTAGAAGTGGCAGCCAGAATAATCTGTGAAAATTTCACGTCGCTACTAATCACCGTCTGGGAGAAATTCTTTATAAATACGATGTTTATAATATGATCTATATATAAAAGACGAGTAAAAGTACACGGACAAAAATGTATATTTATTGCTAAATTTATTGCAGCACAGTTTGTGAATCTCTGCGCACAGATGCATACGGTGATCATAAAACAACGTAATTTCCACACTTAAGTTGGCAGTAAGTCGACACAAAACGGATTGAAATTATTGAAACTTGCCGCGTTATTAAATTAATTAAGACGATTGATAAGCAATGCAGCTTTAATTGAGGCTTTATATTATATTGCCTTATTCCGAGATGTGTTGTAAACTTTTTGCGAACATTCTAAGTGGCATAAGTGTGAATTGAAATATAAAAGCTCCGTGTGTAAATTATTCGACAAGCATTTTTCTTACGTTATAAATAACGTCTTTTTTATAAATAAATTCTTTTGTAACATGGACTGTATGTACTATAGTTACTATATAATGAAGCTACACGATACAACAATTTTTTCATAGTTACTTAGTTATCGATATATTTTTCGCAATACGATAAAAATTCATGTTTTCCCTCTAGTGTTGTTGTTATTTGTTAGTATTGCTATTGTCTCCCCTGTAACGTAAAACTTGGCGTATGCCCTTCGCATTCGGGGAATGCAAGTTCGATTCCCACATCTGTCAGATTTAAAAAAAACGAAAATGTAGGACTGAAAGCTTGAATGACTGACATATCTTCATACTGTGTAGATCCATGTGTACCATTTTCGAAGCGTACATGGTAAAAAAATGATATCTAATACACAGACACACAGACTAAATATACAGACAATAGTGGGATGAATTTATGAATGCACTGACGCCTGCGAATACCGTATGCGTATGGTATTATTTAAACAATTTTGTGTTTTTATTTTATGAAATTCGCATACAATTTTTTAAAAATAAAGCCTGATAAAATTAATAATGCAATAAATGGCCCATATTGCTAAAATAATATAAATATAACACACAAACTACATTGGTTCACAGTAAAAGGAAAAAATATTAATTTGAAAATCATATTCTTTTTGATAATTTAAAAGTTAATAGAAAGGAGATAAAAACTAATGAATGCTAAATAAAAAAGATATTATTTAAATTAATTTTAACTGTTGGTACTGTAGATTTTTCGTAATAAAAGTAGTGAACATTGTTAAGTAGTTATTAATTGAAACACTAATAACTGCTTTGTCGCTTTAAACTGATTCATACTAAGCCATTTAAACACATTTCGAAAAATATCACGAATGCAGTTAACTTTGGATCTATTGCCAAAAACTTAGGAAGTGTCCAGCTACTCTAGAAATTTACTACGCCCTTTAACGATAGTTACTCCATGGTATACGCGTTAATTCTTGTAACAATTACTTTAAAATTTCTCCTCTGAGGGAATCATACTAAAATTAATATTATGACAAGTGTGTTTATGCAAAATTTTCAAAATATTTCTTACACGGAGAGTTAGCCCTGCATGAGAACACTGATCTAATTGTTTAGTTTTTTCAACAGTTTTTGTTTTGAACTTAACATCGTATAATATGGAGCTGTGGAAATCAAAACTTAACTTGTTTTCCGTTCCACGAATTGCAAACCTTATCATTGATAGACGGTTTCATTAATATCCTCCCATTTATTCTAGTCGTTAATAATTCTCAGAGGAATTAAACTGAAGATTATTCTCACTATTATTATACTATAAACTATTGCCTGTATTAGATATGCAATTGCAGTATAAATTCTTATCTGATTGAAATGACTATGAAACATCCACTCCTATGAATGCCTGAGATGTATTTTGACACAAAATGCAACCTTTCAGTTCATTGACGCCCGTAACATATTATCATTTAACACTTATTTGTAAACAAATTCTAAAATATATCAATGAAGATTGGGCTTCACAAATTATCATTAAATATCTTCACATTAGTTATACTTAATTACATTTGACATTCAGCATTACTACGTACAAATATAATGCTTATATTAAAGCTAATTTTTTATATTATAAATATTACAATTAACAAAAACATCAGAAATCGATTTCGTTCTATTTACGTGAGGGGTTTTTATAATAAACATCTAAAAGTTACCACGAAATTTCATGTTTGCACATTAAAATTCAATTATGTTTTCTACCTATCTAGGTTTTATAGTCTATCTAATATGTATGAAGTATTCTAAATCAGTATTATTATACTTTTAATGATTTAAATTATAATATAAAAAATAATTATTATTTGGATTATAACACTTAACTGTTAATTGAAGTACACGGTAGTTATAGGAGTCATACCAGCAAATTGTTGTATTGATTTCTAGTCTAATGTAGACAACATTTAAACTATTGTGCAAATTATTAAGTTTCAAAGAAACTAAAACAGTCGAAAATTGCTTTGAACATAAGGGGATATAGCTGCTATTTCTGTATGACCTCTTATAGTCTAATGTCTGCAGTAAATGAAATCAAATTATTTAATACTATAGTAAAATGCACGAAGCTTTGTACCATTTGAATTTTATATTTATTAAATAATTCCGTAGTATTATCCTCTGTTCAACACCCATGATACAGAATAAATTTATTTGGTATGGGAATTAGCCTGCTGATTAGAGAGATTATTTTAGCACATATGTACTAATGTAATAAATTTTATTTGACGTGAGTTAAGTGGGTCTAGGTGTAATTTGTACCCTCTGACATTGCAGTGTGACTCATTACGTAAAAACAACATTTGTTATAGTAGCCACTGAAGTATTTATTATCAAAATATTAATTATGAATCACTTGTCAAGTCGTTAATTCGAAAATTTATTATTTTCAGCTGAAAAGTAATAAAAAACGTATTTGCGTATATGTTTAATAAAAATACATTGTTTTAACGAATGATTTAGTGGCTTTCAGCGTTGAGTCTATAAAATTATTTTACGACTCCAGCAAGTGTTTAGAATTATAAAGAAGTGCAAATAAGGCGAAACAATGCCTGCCGCATTGGTTGCGTGAACCCGGGACTCTTAAATAAATTATGCATACACTACGGAGCAAAGTGCGCGAATTTTCTGACCTTGCAAATGTATGATTTGTGCGTAGAGTCGCCTTAGAAAACGTACAATAGTTTTATAATACATTACCACAACAGTGAGTAAATTTTCATTGTTTATCGATCGATCTTGTCTATTGATAAGCCGTAGTATTTATTACAATGGAAGAATGTGTACATACAGTTTCGCTACAATGATTCTGTTATTACAATTATAGGTGTATTTAACCTAAGAAATTTGTAATATATGTAATATATATTTTGAAACCTAACCGTTTTTTATAATATTTTCTGTTTTTTAAATATTTAATTAATTAATAAATTATTAAAAGGAGTTTGAAATGTAAAAATCTCTTTATATATGAATAGCTCCTTTTTGCATATCTGTTTCATCAGTGGAGCATACGGACACCTCATGCCGCCTCCAGGAATTCATGTAGCCCACCAGTATTCTTGTGCCCTCCCAGGTCATACCTGCATTCTGTAATACCGCCGAATACATTCTATAGATAATATTTAGGGCCCTCCAGAATTTCGAGAACCGGTCGGCTTAAAGTATAAGCACGTCAAGTTAAGACCATTGAGGCATTCGCCAATATCAATATAATGAATGGTTTCTTTTCGAACTGTTAAAATTCACCAATAAGTGACAGTGAAGTCCTGCTTGTCCAATTTTATATCGCAGCTTTATGTAACAGTATAATTTATTATTTGTATAATTTTATGAATTGAAATTATATAAAATATATCATAATATTGTAAATTATCTATCAAAATTGGCAAAAAACGCAGTGGCCATGTTGAACGCGCAGTTGTCATTACATTGATGTGTAAATTTTCAACAACATAAGAAAGGATCAATTCATCAATTGAAATCAACGATATTTAATGTTCTCGATTTGAACATTAAGTTTGCAGCGTTACCATAGTAATCAACAAACATTTTTTTTTCAATTTAATATATAAGGATATTCTGTACGTTATACTAGATAAGTAAATACTTAATAAATAGATTTTTTAATTAAAAAATCGATACTGTACTGCTGATGTTTTAAATTTCCTATATTATTAATTCTGGCAGTCATAAAGTGATCGATGAATGTATCAAATATAATCATTTTGGTTTCTTATATTTTTCTTTTATTTTTAATCTCGCATTTTTTCTGTACAATTTTCTTTATACGAGGAATATCCAGCTATAAACCTTTATTGAATAACCTCAGCAGCCGACACGAGTTCATTTGAACCGTGAAACCGCAAAAAGTATATTTTTTACTTACCGTCTGGACGATTTGTTTTAAATTATTTTGAACAAATGTAATATCGATAATTTGTGGTTGACAGCTTTTCATATAAACGTCGTCAGTGTTGCTGAATCGGAAAATAGATTAACCAAATGTTTAATGCGGATGCAATACTTTGGTATATGCGTATATTGTGATATAGGTAACCAGACAAATGCACACACATTCAATTGATCACGGAGAATAATAGTAAAGGATAATTGTTTATTTTATTTTAAATAATAAATATTTACAATAACTTTGTTATATGTTGCTATGTGCGTAGGTTTTGCTTGAATCATAGTGATTGGCATGTTGAGTTGTTCTAAAGACCTAGAGTACATACTTGTTTCATAATATTTTAGCAACAGCTCGTTTCATTTCATTTCTTCTATTTTATGATAAATGCCTTTAAGACATCATACTTATATATATATGTATATTCTTGTCTATATTCGGTTTTAAAATTCTAGTCCTCAAAAACTTATAATATTAATCTAGCATTCCCTATCATACAATACAATAAACAATCATTTTATTTGCAACACATGGTTCAACGGAACATGGTTGTATTTGTTGTCTATGTAAGGAAAAATATTATTAATTTGACAAGACATATTCAATAATCAATATTATGTATATATTAGAGTATGTCCACCATCTTTTGGAATTACAATGAAATATAAAAGCCTTCGAAATACTAAATTTTATTGTCAAAGGTTCAATGAGCAAAGACATAATTTAATGTTATTGATAATGATGACAGACGTACAAGTATCAATCGCTAGTGTTTAATCAATATAGCTCATTATTTTGTTGATAACAATGCGCCTCTCAATGTCATACAGAAATGACCGCCATTTATATAATATGCACAACTAAGCGATGTGAGATTAAAGGTATTGTAAGTCAACTAGAATTCCTCAAACCTGCATTATTTGTTAAGTAAAATAAATCAATTCTATTATTTAATCGATGCTTTTTTATTTCCAAATGAACATCATTTCTTATTGTTTCTTTGAACAATCACGTTTGCACTTATCACATGTGTGCGAATGCTCAGTCATAGTTTGGTCTGGTCAAGTAAGGGCAGGATAGGTTAGATTAGATTTGATGTAACATCATTAGCTAAAAATTACAGTATGAAGGATTGATACACTACTCACTATCTATATTTTACAAACCCTGTCATTTCGTTAAAGCGGTAACTTTAAATCTTCACATAACTTTAAACCTCCAGAAAAACTTGCCCGCGGATTGTTTAAAACCGCGCTACGAAATCGCACACAAAACCGACATTAATAAAAAGCTCGAAAACCATACATGGTTGACATTCTTCTCCGCAAATTCTACCCATAAAGTATGAGAGGCTGAAGTCTTTATTAACGGGTTGCTTCAATCGTATTGCCGTTACCGACACTTGAGGTGATACGAGGATCGATTTTTTGTCCGTCGGACATATCGTATTGCCAGTCGGACTGCAGATCTGTCAGACAAACACGCCGTGCGTCAAACTAACTATAACAAGGTGGTTAACCAGCAATTATGCGAGTTTGTTTATGTCTCGCCCTTCGCACATACGCTTTCAGATCTATACAACCTTTTAAGGCTTTTACATTTATATAAATATAAAATTACGTACTATTACCAACGCCGTATCATTTAATCAATTACATCAATTAAACAATCCACGGTATAAGCATATATTAATGGCTTAACGCATTCAATTTTCTTTCAACTATTACTATAGTTTTACATTAAGTAATATCTATTTTACAATTCATTTCTAATCAAGAATTGAAACAAATATCTGTCTGTTTCTCCCTGAAGAATCTTCATGCGGATTCAGGAATTGCAACTGTGTTTTAATATACCAAAGTATAAAACTATCTTGCCGGTAGTGATGCCAATGCATCAGATGATGATATCTTTAATCCGAGAGTGATTTTAGATGGATGTTAATTTATAAATTTCCGGAAAAAAATCTCAACTCACTCGATAAAACAAACCCCCAAATAAAGTAGATCGCTTCTCGATATCAGAGCTCCGGTATACGCCTGATTAAGACCAAGTGATTAAGGACGGGGCGGGTGGATGGTGGGCACTTTAAAAAAAAAGACTAAACCCTCTTTAAAGTCTTACTTAAATTTCCTATATACTCCTATTTTTAATACACGATATTTTTTCTAGTAGATTATCTGCATGCTATATTTCAATGCCTTAAACTTGTGATTAGTAATCTTCTCAACCTGAATTCATGAAATACATGAAATATATCACAGTTAGCTTAACTCTAATACTGTTCATTTTTTAGATGATAAATGTTTTGTTTTGTTTGATTTAAAAGCGTATCTAATTCAAAGTACTTTTTGTTGCAAAATACATATCCAATATATATGTGTATCCTTTTATGAAATTATTAAGATACTATACAATATATTTGTGGTTTATGTTAAGTCCAAAAGTGTTACTTATGTACTTACCATTATTCATTTTTATTAGGGTACGGGATTGCAACCCGCGACATTCAGTACAGACCAATTTACTAACGCCGCCACGCATGCTAACATGACAACCAAAGCCACTTAGAATAATTTAGAACAACCACTTCAAAAAATCGTTTCGGTCATCTTCAAGCTGTATGCATGACAACTGTGTAAATGTACGTTTATATAAATGTGAAGAATCTCAGTTACGAGTAACAAACAATGATCTTTATGTGCGTTGAAGTTTTTTTTTATTATTTTCGAGTTTGAACCAATCACACAATAGTATAATAATTTATTCTTGTATCAATCACTGATTAACAAGTTGAAGTATTGATGATAGATATGTCAAGTATTTAATTGTACGAAAATTTCGCGAACCAACGACTGGCGATCGCATCTAAATATTTTGAACACAATACAGTAGCCAAGTTTATTTTCAGCCAAGTTGATCAGACCTCTGGTCGACCATTTGTTGCAGTTGTTTTATCAAATTAGAGACAGTTTTCGGCTGTGATTGTCGCACGTGTTTGTTTGTTGCGACAATCGCCAGGTAAAACTTCCACAATTAGTTTCAATCAAACTGTACAAAGCTTTCTCTCTCCACCTGTTGAAAACTTGATAATAAGTGGTCGTTTGTTTTATTATCGACAATACGTTTTCTCGAGCATCATTCTCCACAAACAATATTATACGTCGTTTATCGATTTTTCTATTTACGGTCCAACGGACATTGAGCTTCTTTCTCACTATTCTACGTTTTATTTTATTCCAAATATATAATGATTTTGATTTAGAACTTTGGAGCTGCTTTTCGTCGCTTTTTGTCTGACATCTAATTATCGTGTAAAATAATCTGGGAAGATATGTTCTTATATTGTAGAGATCTATACTCTCCATTTTCGGGTCGAACATTGTAAAGGAAAGCACGTTCAGGAATTGAGTTTTCAGACTAATTTATTTAAATAGTTTTAGGGCGTAACACATAGAGATCTTCTTCTTCTTTGATTAGTTGGGAATTTCAAAATCGTTTCACACAATCTCTTTTACCTGTTGTTAAAGCAAGACAAAATACCAATTAAATTGTATGCGTAACTTCACACCGTTATAATTGCACAAGTACTGACTTCCTTTTGGAACGAAGTTTTGGTGCATATTTATCCCAAATTCTTACCGCGTCTACTCCAAATGTGGAGTATATGGATTCCCGCAATGTGAATATTAATCTCTAAAGTCATGGTCTTGATTAAAGTATAAAGTACATGAAACATAATTTAACAATTAAGTACACGGAAATATAATTAAAGTACACGCCATTGAGCTAGCATATCAAGCATTATTAAACTATACATATTTTATACGTGGCGTATCACATTATAAATCGCGTGTTTTAAAATTTTAGCTTCAAATAAAAAATACATTTAATTCACTATAAAATAACTAACAATCTCCGTCCAATACAATAAACACAAGATTATATATTAATTTATGATCACAAATTTATATTTAATTATGTATATTTAGTATATAAGTATAATATTTCTTGCATAGAAGATATTGTCTTTTTAATTTTGGCATATTGGAATAAGTTCACTTTGGAGCTGCCCTCCTCATTTCATTGTAATATGATGATTTAATTTTGGTTAGCGTTATGCTGATGTAAATCTTTATTCAATAGAATGAATAAAATTGCTAATATTACCATTGCCGCGCAGTAGGTTAGAGGCGCCCTTGTGTAAAAATAAAATTGAATCACCTGTTGACATATTTTCATTGAATCATAACCAGCACATTTTTAAAGTTCTGGCCTTTTAAAAGTATTGTACATAAAAATCTTTTTATTATGGAATTATCATTGCGATTAGTATATGCTGGCGAATTTTTTTTCACTTTTCTTATAGAAAGCCGCTCTTGTGTAGTGCACAATATGGGCATTAAGACGGCGTGGCCCTGATTAGTAGTCTGTGGAACCTTGATAATTTGACTCGGTTGCCGAGCCGATAAACATGCACTCTACTGAATCGTTCGATATTGTAGGTCGTTAGTTCAAGACCTGTATGATCTACATACAAATTAACATGTTTTTGCATGTAGAATATGAATGTATAGGGCGGTTCGATGACAACCAATCTTAATCTATTGTATGTATGCTCCATACGTCTCGGAAAGTAGAGTAACATAACAATTACTCATTTGATAAAAACCCCCACGACATTAAGCATCCAGACAATACCACCGTTGTTAAAACCCCCCAAGATCTTAGGTTAGATTAATTTAGATTCAGTAAACAGTCGAATATTTGACCCAAGTTTTAACCATTAAGTTGGGGTGTAGTTCCAGAGGTAAGGACAATATTCATAGTACACTCCAATATACTAATATGTATCCCCGGTGGCGTAGCGGTTTGCGTACGTGCGTAACATCTGGGGAATGCGGGCTCAATTTCCACATTGCCGATTTTTTATAAAAATACTAAAATGCAGGACTGGATGCCCATTGAGTTGACCAATTGATTGACAATCAATTCTCGTGAATAAAAATCTGTCAATTCATGTCTTCACATTGTGGCAATCCACTTTACTACACTTTACTACACTTTCGGAGCAGACATATTAAAACTGTTTAGATCCATATGCTCCACTTTCGGAGCGTATATGATCAAAAAACTCATGTCAAAAATGTTTTTATTTCAATTATTTACACGTGTAATATTAATGTTATCCTTCGGAGATTTTAATATCAATCACAACTTTTGGAGCGTACATTTTTCCACTGTGTAGATCGATCCATATGCGCCAATTTCGTAGCGAACAATGTAGAAATAAATAAAAGCTTATAAAACATACAGTCATTCAACGTACCCTTGGTTAGGTGGTTAAGTGGTTAAGAAATAATCGTGGATGTGAAATTGTAGTTCATACGTCTAGATAGCGTCGAACGACTGGATTTATTTTTAAACCCTTTGGCTGATTTTATTTTCAAAATCCTAGCGAAACACTTTACCATTTGTGACACATTTTAAACGTGATTCTTTTTTAAATTTTACATCCTTATTATTATAAGTTATATTTATCAAGAAAACAAAAATCGGTAAACTCAAAAAGACATTTTTAGCATATCTTGCTGTTAATCACGGTCAATGAAATATCGTTGTTTAGTTACTGTATGTGTTAAATATTTGCATCGAATTTTGCATAATTTTAATTGCAAGTGAACTATAAAGTGCACTTAGTATATTCACAGAAATAACGCAATGTGTAAACATAACCTTGCGTAATATAGCATTTTTTTTTAATATTTTGTATGGCCGATAAACATGCTAATATAGTTTTATGTTTCTCTTATACTATGTTTAAACTCTGATATATTCATATTTATACACGCAATTAACGTATGGGTTACAAACTCTACGATTGTATCCAGGGCCGGGCCAGGCCGTTGTGTAGATTGTGCACGAGCGGTTGAGTATGATGGGCGCCTTTTTATAAGAAAAATGAAATAAATTTGTCGGTTTTTTCTACGTCCAATATATTGACATAATTAACACAAACATTTTTTTTAAATATAAGGTATTTAGCAAACATGAATTACTAAATTGTCTGGCGAAGAAAATCGTTTATGTAAGAATCCACTTTGGCTATCAATATTAAAACACAAGATACACCGTAGACAATTATACCAACACAGCAATAAAAAAAAAACTGAACTTACTAAGTCCGTAAAATTAAAAAACTTCTTGTATAATAATTGTAATTCAAATATTTATATAATTAAATTTAAAAAAAACAAAAACGTAGTACTGACGCAGTCCTATGAAGTTTCTAAAAGTATATTATTATTATTTTTTTCACCTGACAACCCTAATTTAGTGAACCACTTTAATATAACTTCAATTGACCATTAATTTTACATAACTAACAACTCTAAACCAATCACCATTTCATTGGCTCGTTGACATACCACAACGTTGTCAACTCGATCGTGCTATTTTGTGGCTTACGTGTCACGTTTATCATGCATTTATATTCAATGTTACACTATTTTTTTAGCTTTTAATTAATGTTCATGTTACACATGTAACTAAGTGACGTTTTCAATTTGTAACCTCAACATTATCATGATTTTCCTCATCACTTTCCTTATAAGTTGGAAGACATAATTCATATACCACAGAGGTTCAGTTCACAACAAACACTTCATATTATTATTAATAAAACGTATTATCATTATAACAAGATACACCACATGCCACTGCAATATGTTTATATCCATATTAACTTTACTCCAAGATTGCGCGTAAGTACATGAAAATAATATAAATTTTACTATTTACTGCATTTGAATGACTTTAAATTGAAATATTAATTATTTTCTCAATATCTCTGTTACTGAAAATATATTTCAGTTGTTCCAATAACTTGCGCGCCGATATTGCGTTTGTTTGTGGGTTCGAATCCCACAATAGCATGGGAGTTTAAAAAAAAACAAATATTATATTACACGTATGATTGTATACCCAAATAGATTGTGCCATTAATTGGCTGGTAATCAATTCTTATGGAGTGAACATCTTCACACTGTATGCTCCAATTTCACAGCGGAAAGGGTTAAGAAAAAAAATAATAGATCTACTGTTTAAGTTAATTAATATGTATTCAGATGATGCTTTGTTTTGTGCGAATATTATAAACGTAGCCAGCGTAAGAGCGTGTCTATCTTCTGTATAATCGCTGTTGCCTTTCGCACCGGTTTCACGTTGACAATCTTTTGCACGGCGTATGCACTTGTGATGACTGCCCATACTTTAACGCGGTCCAACTGTTCAACATCTAGCATGATTTTTTTGATAATGATACATCTAACTTTACTGTCTCTTTTCGTACAAAATAAAGACCGTTTGATACAATGCACTAGCTGTTTCTTAGAATAGGCGAACATCACTGCAATTTATTGACGTATGCTTAATTCATTTAGGACGACAGTTCAGCGATCAAGTTAAGGATCTCGCATACCGCGCTCGAATCCGGGCATTTGAAGAAGCCCGTCGCCAGGACTTGCTGTGCTACTCCAGATGCCTGGGCTACACTTACATGCCAACAACTCTTGGTGTCTTTGCCAGAGCAGAGAGTCTCCACGGCGGAGTCCGATTGCCACCACCTCCAGCGTCACCTACGCGCACGCCCTCCTAGCCCGCAAGGTAATTGAACAAAGCTTGACACCCTATAATATTTATTTTTTTCTGCTCCGTTGTTTAAAATAATCAAATATTCATGACATCCAAATGTTAATATCATTTTTAAAGTAAAATGGTGCACCGAAAAATCTTATATTTATCCCGTTTGTATCCAACAACTTCAAGAACTCTTCCTTCTTCTATATCAATAAAATGACTTCGTAAAACGTGTTTTTTGTCAGTTATTGTATCTGTGTTGATGAATTTATTGACTAAGAATTGCTGGCTAATAAATTACCATCGATCAGACAACATTGCTAGCGAGCTACCGATAGCTCACATCGTCATTTTTGATAATTAGTTAATAAATGTACCTAATTTAGCTACATAATTAATTTAGTTCTCGGTAATTGTATAATACCACACTTCTTAATACCAATTACTTTCACTTAATCATGTTTCCATATTAAGATTTATATTTTATAAAATTTAAAAAAAATACCATGTTATTAACACTTAACCTCCGGGGGTACTTTTGGCAAATTCGCAAAATCCGCTTAACGTTTGCGAAAATAAACATACTTACTAAAGTACTTTCAATATTTTTTGTTTATCGTACTGAAAATTCTATGCGGAACCAATTTATCAATATCTCAGTATTATATTATTGTCACTGCTAGTATAAT
>JAGVSQ010003618.1:0-21156 GCA_022683975.1 Rhyacophila evoluta
ATATACATTATCAGAATAGGATCTGTCTAACTTACTTAGTAGACACTCTCTTTTTTCTTCTATATATATATTTATATTGTAATTTTTTTAAATATTTTAATATGTTTGTCTTAATTATGTGTATATCGTGTTGTTAACGTATTATACTTGTAATTTGTAATGTTACAACATGTAATAAATAAATAAGAAATCTACGATGTAGGGTAGACAGACCTTATTCTAATAATGTATACTATAGCATTTATCTAAGCTCACTCTCACATAGGTGGAAAATATGAATATCTGAGGCAATCTTATCAAACATCACCATTGCTCCCCGCATTGGCATGTCATGTCATACAGGCAGGATGTTCCTGAATTTAGGAATGAAAAACAGCTGATGTTTTCGATTTCTCAGAGACGTATAGACCAATATTAGCCAGAGCGGCAATGTTATCAATTAGACCATACATAAGTCGAAAACTTTTGCTTGCTTAAGTTTGGCTCACAACTTTTTAGGATAGCTCGCACAAGCTCTGTTAAATTTTGATCAGTTAAAATAGACCAATGCATATTTTAAAAAAATATATTGTTAAATACAATGCCCCTTAATAATATAAAGTATCTAAAATCGAAATCAGTCTAGGCGCAGACTCTTTGGTTTTAGCAGTGGCGGATTTACTTATAGGCGCACCAGTCGCACGATTGGAGCCTCACAATTGATGGGGTCTCCAAATTGACGAATAACGAGTTTCAAACAATGCCGGACTAAAGTAAAAATAATGAAGATACCGTGAGACACAAAAAAACGAGAAACCATAAGAAATTAAGAGAAAACATGCTTCCAAAACTAGTCTAAGTCTAACAACATGCGAGGGATTGAATCAGACTGACCTGTAGAAGGGTATATATGCCAAAACTTTAAAGAAATAAATTGATTTTTCAGTTTCTTATTGTTGTTGTTAACGAATATAAATTTAAGGCTGTATTAAAAATTCCTTCATGAAATGTGGCTCCCAAAGCCATAGTAGATGGCCACATAGACCTTATGTTTTACAACGATGTTTATTATCATTTAAATAAAATTAATATTTACTATTGCACAAGAAATAGGTTTAGGTATTTTTAATAAATTGATTTGAACAAGCTATTACAAAATTTTATTAGCTATTACAACTTATATCATAGTGTAGTAGAATTACAGTTTCAAAAATTATTATTTATTAAAGTGTATTCTGCATAAATTATGGCGCACTATTTGGGAACGTGAGATTTTTTCATGGTGACCACACTTAAAGAGTAGACAGATTATAATGATCATACAAATCATGAATACATGACATGAGAAATAAACATAATTTATACATAATGCTTAACACGAGTCACTCTCAATTTCTCAACACGGTAAACGAGATAATCCGCCTCGTTTTGAGCATCAGGTGGGTGTTTTTACCAGAAAGTGAATTTATGTTGATAATCTTTTACCAGATTTATGACTCAACGTCATTTAACAGTTGGAAAGAAATTTGAAAGTTGGATTTAATATTGATATTAAAAAATCACTGATCATAAATTTGGAATAAATATTTATTATTATGTATAGCTTAATATGCAATTTAAAGATATCTTAAGAGATTATTTTACACGATAATAGGTTATCAAAAATTTGTTAAGTCCAATGGACAACCAGTCTTGCATTTTCGAATTGTATCGAAATTGCACGAAATGCACGCAGGAGGTGTAGAAATTGAAGCCGCATTCCCGGATGCGGGCTACGCACGCCGACCTTTTGGTTATCGGAGATAATTTGTCAAACGTGTCTTCATATTGCGGAAGTCCATATAGTCAACTTGTAGAGCGAACATGGTAAAAAATATTATACCATATAAAATAATTATGCCAATTCTTATGGTATGCGAGTACGTGTAAAAACATATTTAGTGATACTGTTTACTATCGTTGTAGGTACATAAATAAAGGATTTCATACAAAAAAATCTATCGTGAAAATGGTGAGCGAATATAACTGAATTACGTATTTTTGATCCATGTCTGCTTTGATTATGAGGAATGTAGATCTCTATAATGTGAAAGATTTTGCGCACATCGATTGTCAGTTAATCGCTTAACCCAATAAGCATCTAACCGTGTATGTTTGAACATTTAAAATGCTCCTACAGCTGCAGGTTTTGAATCTGTAACCTCTGGTTTTTAATTGCATACAATTGTGTTTATGCTCCACTTATCACGTGGACATGGCAAAAAATATATCGACAGTGGAAAGGACGTAATCCATACAGAACAAATTGTACAGTAGGCACAAAAAAGAAAATTTAATAATTTTGAGTCAAAGTCAACATATTAAAAAGACAACCTTAAAGTGCAAGAATACTAAAACTGGTGTTTTATTTACCCAATATGATATTAACACTTCATGTTATTTATTAAAGAAAAACCAATAAAATTGATTTGATGGAAGTCCTATTTCCTTGTCGCGATTTGACAGGTTTTCGTTTTTTCAAACTAAAAAGTTAAATTTAGATACTAATTTGATATTTGCAGCGAACGTATTTTTGATAAAATTAAGATTAAATTAAGCTGTGAACATTGTGATTATCGAAAATAAGCTGTTTTGAAAAAACGTTACGTCCTTTCTTTCCACAGTTGATATATTACAGCTTTTTAAACGATAATTTATAGAAAAATATAAAATATATTTAGTAATATAGTAAATAAAACATAGTAACTCCAAATTAAAATCATACGTACTTGATAATGTTTTATTCAGTATTACACATTTTTATTAGTAGTAGATAAAAAATAGTCATCGAGTATTAATGATAAAAGAGTGTTATAGTGAGATAAAATGCATTAATTATTTGTTAAATGATATAATATTTATTGTTTTAAATGGAAATACTGAGTAAAAATTTTATATAATTGATTTTTACCCTCAGCTATTTAAAAATATGTATAATTGTTTTTAAACGCTGTGACAACCCTGTCAGTCGATACGCCTAATTAAGAAATCGAATATCGATCGCTGTTTCCCAAACGCTTTCTTCATACTAATTACAAACGAGTTTGCGTAAAGAGCGAAATAAGGTTTCTTATAATTTGCGTCTGCGATTCGCGTTTTTAAATTGTCACTCTGTTAAATAACGCGACAACTGCAAATGTATCTATCTAACCTGAGAAAAGAAAATAAACGCAAGCAATTCAAAAACATAACGAACTACTAAATAGTTATACACTTTTTTGCAGAGCCAGAAATAGAATTTAAGTTTCTCATAATGATTATATAATAGTTAAGCTGCATTTAATACAGTTACATTACAATTCTATCATAAATAATAACATTTTTTGTTTTTAATAATATTGTTTATCTTTATCAGATGAGATATATATTAATATGTATCCCAAAGTCTTCAATAGATAGTTGGATGAAAATCATTTTCGTCCATATTTTTATTGAAAAAGTTTAACATCGGTGTACGAGTGGTGCGCGCTACGATGCCAGATGTTGTAGGTACGAATCCCTCAGCTGCAAAGAACTAGATGCCAAGCGATTGGCTGACTATCAACATATACAAATATTATGGTTTTATCTGGCAATATATCCGCTGTGTGGAAAAATATTATTTATTTATCTTGTCTATCTTTAAAGCGAAACTGAAACATCGGCCTATTATGGAGTTGGGTAAATTGTTTAAAAGATAATTCGTTTTATGGAAACTAGGCAAATAGCAGAAGTTGATGGATTGATTGACTTAACTACAATACTTCCACCGATAAACAGTTACGGCCCCAATATGATTGATACTATATATGTTGCAACAAATAGATATTTATCTTGCGGTGTGTTATTTTAGATATTGATAAAATTGTTTGATTAAATACTGGCAAGATAAGTGTTTAAACTTTCAGATGGGGAAAAAATCTGATAATTAAATATAGCCGATAAAAAAACTTAGCCCCTAGTCTGAGACTAGAATACTCATATTATTAAAAAAACTTAGAATAGGGTACTCATACTATTAACGTACAAAATATAATTTATAAGCGCTACTTTTGTTCTGAAGTGGATCACGTATTTTAAATCGTGATTTCAAATTTACTTAAATTTCTTCGTTTATATTTTAGTAAGAAAGTAAAAGTATATTAAATCTGATGACCAGTTTTAAATAATTTAGAATTTAAAATCAACTTCCATCAAGCACCATCAGTCAAAAATATTAATTATTTAAATCTGATATACTTCAAGTTATATCTTTACATGAATTCCCAAAGTATCATACAGTAAAAGTGATAAGGGAAGTCATAAAATTATGAAGATAATGATAAAAAATTACGGCTCTTGAAAGCATTTTCCGTAGTAACATCCAGTATCCTTAAATTCATCATAAAACGATGGATTATGAATGCTATAGACGTGGGTCGAATGCAGCATTAAAAGAAAAATAACTCCCACCAAATAGGTATGATTTAGATCTTTCTTTTAAGGATGTCATATTTTTGTACAAGTATATATATATATGGCTGTATATGATGTTTGTATGTGACCACGTAGAAAAATATTTTTTTTCGGAACAGAATTTTTTTTTAAATAAATTTCAAGGGTATATTTTATAACACTGGCAATTTCCCAATCAAATAAAATATCGCTGAAAATAATTAAGTAATTAAAGCGAACATACGTTTCACTTCACTTCAGCAAGCGGTGTATTTCCTAAAAATTCCTTGAAAATTTACACAGATCGAATGCAGTTCAGCGGAACATTACAATCGAAAACGTTCACTTGTTTATTGTCTTTTATGATGCATTATTTATTTATCGATAACATCTTCTTAACAAACTCGCCGTGTAAAATTTACGCTAACAATTATTTTTTTTATTTTACAATTAAGATTTACATTTTTCGCACAATAAAAATTACCCGAAGATTTTCACTTATTTAAGAATCAATAGCAACACTAAATAAACTTTACGGCGGGAAACTTCGTAATTGAGAGGTTTTTCACTTTTTATTTAAGCCGCCACCGGCGTTCTAAATTTGAAAAATACTTATTAGCAAACACAGTTGTATTAGTATGGTTGAATGGAGAACTGATTTAAAATATGAAATTGAATCGGCACATTATCGTGTTATTAACAGCTGTCTATGTTTGGATAAAAATAAAATAATTATATCGATGATAAAGCGCGCCGGACCGGATCGAAAATCACAATTCACAACTCTCTTTCACTTGAGTCGGAGCTTTGGACTATTGGCTGATCGGCAAGGTGGCGAACGGCGTAGAGACCGGTGTTGAAGTCGACGGGCCAGCTGTCAAAAAGAGACTGGTAAGTTTTCCATTAACAGTTTGATATGCGCTTGCTCTGGTTTCGACCGCGGGCGGTTACCACCTCCGGTCGCACACCAGTTGCAAAAAATATCATTTGCACCACGACAGCTTAAGCCTGTATCATACACACTAATTACACTAAAATATCTAAATTAATTATATATAAATGATCATATCCACAATCAAGAATATTGTGGGATATTTCATCTAGGACAACATTTCTCAACTTTTTTACGCACGCGGATCGGTGAAAATAGAAGCTATTTTTCGCAAACCGGTTAACACAGATATAAAAAACTATTATTTGTGTCGTATTTTAAATATCATTTTTTTATATATGTTCGCTCCTAAAGTGGCACACAGTGTGAAGACGTCTTGACGTGTTTTTCACGAGAATCGTTTGTCATACAATTGCCCAACCCAATGGACATCCAGTCCTAAATTTTTGGATATTTTTAATCCGACAGATGGGGAATCGAATCCACACTCCCGGATTACTGGGCGCGTACGCTATCAACTACGCTAACCAAGGAAACATAGTTAAATTATACATACATTATCATATCCACAATCAAGAATATTGTGTAATATTTCTTCTAGAACAACATTTCCCAGCCATTTTACGCCCGCGTAAAAATAGAAGATATTTTTCGCAAACCGATAAACACAGAAATAAAAACTATATTAAAAAGTTTTATTTTATAACAGGTGAAAATAACAAACAAATAACGGTCTTATTGCGAATACAAACAAAAATATCACAAGTATTGGTTTGTACATTGAAAAATTCAAAAATTAATCAATTTATTTATTATTATGTTGTAACATTACAAATTACAAGTTTAATACGCTAACAACACGATATACATATAGTTATGACAAAAATAATAATGTTATCTGAGCCAGGGTTTCTCAACCGCCTGCGGACCGGTGAAAACAGGAGAAATATTTCACGAACTGGTATATATAGAAATAAAAACTATTATTCGTATCGTATTTTGTTTATTAGTTTTTAATCCATAAAAGTTAAACATTTCACAAAAATAGCGGTCTTATAACTAAAATAAAAATATAACATGCAAATTATTGAAATAATCAGAAACCGATCAATGAATTACTTCTCGTCTTTTAAGAGGCCAGTCTTCTCACACGAATAGGCAGTCGAAGATACAGATAATTCAATGCCTCTGTAACTTGGGGATATATATATATATAAATTTTTATGATATACATAATTATTTTAAAAACAAAAATACAATGCAAATACTAAACTTGCTGTGCACTTGTTTGGCACAATGACAACCATCCGCGGACCGGCGGTTGGGAAACGCTGTTCTAGGATATACAAAGTCTTAGGAATGAAATAACAGTGTTTGGTATTACATGACAAAATACCATGTATGTACTGTACTCAGTTTGATTTTTTTAACCCGAATAATACGTGAGCATCAATTACGTATTTTCCAACGGCTACTATTATAATTTAGATTGCATTTAATATTCATGTTAATATTATAACGGAATAACCTCTGTTAACGTTTGATAACATGGTTTGAATAGCTGTGAGAGTAAATGTAAGTGAGTAGTGTTCAAATTATTTTGCATACTTTGAACCGTGGGGCATTGTAGTAGGTTATACTTATACTGGGATAAGATCAATATTAAAGTTATGAATTTAATATTTAATCGAAAAATTCTGCATTCATGCTCTTCATACAGATATAATTACAAATACAATTCATTTGCAGAAGTGTTTTGTTGATCAGCTTCCATCACCAGTTTAAACGAAGTAATTGGTTAATTATCTCGTCGCTTTTGAAGATGTTGAATGTTGAAAATAAGACAGTTAAAAATAGTGGCCAAAACTACATTATACAAGTATCATTTTGATGAAAAATACCGTTGAGCATCAGTTCTTATAATAGACATGCAAACACACGTAGATTATTTTCTGTTTTATATAATTAAACCCATTAGAAAAATTTATATATGGCAAACTTTGGTCAAAATCGTTTTATGTTGTGGAATCTACAGCATTTGGTGAAATATTGGGACGATGGTAGTCTCGTTTATTATTATACATGTTTGTCTATTAGATAGCATCAGAATTGATTCATTTCCATCACAAATTAATTCTTATGGCAAGCAAAAAATATATCTTTGTGTATACTAATTAACAAAATGTGATATAGGTCACTTTTATTTAAAGGTTCGATTGTATAGAAGTCAATTCTTTAATAAAGCATAGTGAGACTTGGTGTAATTGTAGCATGTCAACCTTTCTTAAGTAATTATTATTATCATGTTTCTGTCGGTGACAAAGTGCGAGCGAATTTTTATTTTCATTTCGCATTGGCAAGAGAACCACCAAAACATGTCGTGCGCCGGATATCTGAACATTATTCCTAAAAGAGCTTTCACTATTTCGTTATTATCCGATTATTAAATTTATTATTCATTATCAACGATTGTGTTGGTCATTTTTGGTCGTGTTCTTGTTATAACTAAATCGTTCATTACCTCTGATGCATTTGTGATTTTTTTCGCTATAGTGGTGTACATTTAAATAAATGACAAACGGTTCGCCAAAGTATTTTTCACAATCAAACAAAATCTAAGTCATCTCTCTGACATTTCCTGTGTGTTTTTAGTTATAAATAATCTATAAACGTCATCAACGTCAAAATTATCCTAATGATCGTGTAAGTAATGAAATACTCCCAACTTAATAATCCAAATTGAAAACGTCAAAATTATCCTAATGGTCGTGTCAGTAATGAAATACTCAATTGAAAAAAGACGCCAAATTCCTAGTTTACCACTAAATAAAGGTTGTTAACTCGTAGAAAACTAAAAGTGTAAGAAAACGTATTATTAGTTCCCTTTCTATGCAAATTCTTGTATGTACGACTAGTATGAGTTAATTTTTTTTTATATATATTCAATTTCATATGCATTTAATATTTTGGCGACATTACTTGTTACTAAAATACGACATCGTTACTAAATAGGACATACATTAATATAATCAAAACAAGTATTTTTTTCAATTTAAAAGCAGTGTCATTTTGAGAACTTAAATTAAATAATCTGAATTTTTTTCAATAATTGGGAATTCATTAGAAATAACTCTTTGCAATATTATATTTATTTCGAAGCTTTCACATCGTAGTTTGTTAGTTAGCAAGTCTTAGCAATGATGTGTCGATGGGAATACCGATTGAGAAACATTTTAGAAATCATCAAATTATAATTCAGTGTAATTATTCATACATGATGAAATGGTAAGTAAATGCACTCATAGTTAGTTAATGGCTGTATTATTTTTAGATTCATACGCCATTTCATAAAAAATATAGATAGATTGGACCATTAAGTATATTGATTATTAATTGTTAGATTCGTCTTTTCTCTTCCTTGTTCTCGCCGCAGCACTATCGGTAATCATTAAAGCTATTGATTTCAACAAAAGAAAAAAAACTCGAAACAAGTCGATCCTAAGAAATTGACTAAAAAAAATAATCAATTTCTGATAATTGTATTCGAAAATATTTTTACTCCTGCAATATCTAATTAAATGTCTCAACGATTGTCAAAAGCCTATATACATTGTAACGTCTTATTTTGCATTTTTTCGGCATATGAATCATTATATTTATGTTTTACTCAGTAGCGTAGTTATTGCTGAGAAGTTGGAGCGAAGTGCTCTGGGCTGACAAATCATAATTAGCAAAACTAGAAAAGATGAAATTAAAAAAATGTATAAAAAACGAGAAAACGAAACTTTTTTATGTGTTAACTAAACATACATTAGTATATTTTGTAAATGAAATATGCAGTACATAGTAAAAACTCTGTGCTTAAAGACTTATACTATATTTTATTATTATATTTATTAAATTGAATATCCTAATGTTGAAATGTCTTGAATTTCAAATAAATTATTATTAAATAAGGTTTAAAGAAGAAGAGGAAGTTAAAAGAAGATTAGATAGAAAAAAATAGTCGTCAGAACTTTTTCGAGAAACAAGAAGACGCACCGTATTTTACTTGCTCCAGGGCGCTGAATATGTAGGTAGCTACGCCAATGGTTTTACTTAAAGTGTGTGATCAATATGTAACAAATCGAGACCGTTAGCTTTTGTATTATTCTTATGTTGAAACAACCTGTCAGAAACAATACGTAAAAATATGGAATTCATTGATAAATAAACTAAAACATCAATATCTTCCATGCGAGGGAGAGTTTTTTCATATTATATGTATTTAATATTTCTAGCTCACTCGGTAGATTTCTTATTTTCTTTCACGAATTCTCTTTTTATTTTTAGGAACTTTTACTTTCATATATAATTAATGCTCTTTTATTAATTTCTTAAAATGTATTTTTATGTCATGATATGAATGCTTGTAGTTTGTAATTCTCTCAACATGTCAATTAAATCATTCATTGCCATTATAAGCACATTTCACGCTCATTTTATCACAGTATACTCCTTTGAAAGTTCAAAAACATTGATGGTAGAATAATTATTTTTATTTATAACATCAATCTTAAATATAATAATTAAGACTAATTTAGAAAAAGGTTAATATTAATATCAAAGTCACGTGTAATTTGCTACCAGTTAGTGTGAACTTTTAACCAATTTAGCTAATCTACCGTATAAATCATATTGTTATAATGAGATCCGGCATAATAATCATGCGCATTTACGTCTTTTATCATTTACCATGATAAAATAGGTAATAAGCATGACATTTGATAATATCTTGCAAGTCTTCACAATGTTTAAATCCACATGCAACGGAGATAATATGATAAAAAAGATACTTCATGTAAGTAAATACTTTTTTTTTCTTGCACAAATTATTCCAATCCTTCTGCATTATTTTCCATTTCTTTTTTACATTTTCACATAATCAGTGCCGCGCCGTGGGTAGGAGGCGCCCTTGTGCAAAAAAAATTGTTTAACTATCTCTTTACATATCGACTGTAATGTATAAAACTTAATACACGCTCTATCAAAAGGTTGTGAACTGAAAATGTCGTAATAATGTTTATATTTAGCCTTCAAGTTTGAAAAATGGAAAGTTTGTGAAATTTGCGATCAGGAATAAGGATTCCACCCAGTCAATTTTATTTGTTTTTTTTTAAATAATTTATTGAATCAATACTATATTAAATATATAAAACACATGCTTTAGTCTTCATACACTTCAAGGTTGTGTCTATTAAATGTTTGACTTAGGCCCAAAATCTCTAAATAAACATTTTTTGTGCCTCCTGTAAAATTTATTATATGTGGGTTACGTCCACTTTTCTTCCCACGGTCGATATTTTGACTGATCGATAATTTGCATATCTAGCTGTTTTCTGAGTATTTCACCAAAGTTTTTCCATCATTCTTATACAAATGGCGCTCATGACAGTCAGACGCCTTTTCGCGGTGCACATGGTTATTATCACGGCACGGCCCTAAACATAATTTAATACGTCTTAGTCATGCTCTTAGTCTAAAACAAAAATAGATAAATTCTAAAATAAGTTTAATAATGCATTGTAGTGGTGCAGCTACCGTGGGACGGTTGGAGCAGTTGCTCCAAGCATACGAATCATGAGGGTGAAATTAGAAAAGACAACATAAAAAGCACACCATAGTTTTATTAAGCGAGAGCTAAAAAAAAGGAACTTTAGTTTTTTAAGCGACGCCTCATTGTTTCTCGGTATTGTTAAAATGTTTTAAATGTTTTGATCGTGGGTGGTGATTATGGAAAATATTTGTATAGTATTATTAGTGTGTAAACTTGTCCATTATGTCTAGGCATGATGATTGGGAATCGATACCAAATCGTGTAATATGTTCATTATCTTTGATTTTCGTATCCAAGCTCGTGTTTGTGAGTTTGAAGTCATAATATATAAAAAATATTATCAAAAAAAAACTTTAAAATGTTTTAAATATTATGAAAATCATTTCAAAAAATATATTGAGAGATAATGACATCTATATGTAGTATAATGAAGCTGGATTTAAATCGGTGAAGCATTCTTTACGTTGATGGCCTATTTTCTGATCGAAGGAAGAAGTACTGTCTCATTAGAAGGTCAAGACCATTGCTAGGGGTACAACCAGATTGCGTGAAAACTAAATATGTCATCCAAATATTGCAGATAAAAAGCATACATTCCTCAGCATAGCGTATAAATACAATAATGTCGATAATAACACTATGTATCATATTATAGTTCAAATACTATCCAAACTTAATTTTATCTATGCCAGAGTTTCTCAACCTTTTACGCCTGCTGACCGGTGAAAATAGAAGAAATATTTCGCGGACCGGTAAATACATAAATAAAAACTTTTTGTTTATTAGTTTTTTATCTAATAATAAAAAGTAAACACAACTCAAAAATAACCCAATGGGCATCCAGTTCTGTTTTTTTAGATCTTTAAAATCCGACGCATGCAGAATCGAACCCGCATTCCTCAGATTGCTAGAGGCACGCGCTACCAATTAACCTGGAGACAATATATAAAAAAATATAGAGCACCTAGTATTTATTTTTAAATGATATCTTTAATAAAAAATATTTTACGTATTTACGTCTTGGTTAATAATATCATATTAAAATCTTTATTTTGATACGCCCTCATAAAGATTAAAAAGACAGTTGCAGCCGCTTCTTGCGTGTTTCACGTTCCTTAAGTGTGGGACGCGGCGGCCCTGGAGAGAGTATATACTTGAATAACAAAAGGGAGGAAGTGAAATGCATTTTTATCTCACTACCATTTCGAAGTCAGTATTGTTCGTTTAGGAATTCTTTTGAAATGGTCACACTATAACCTGATATTCAATGAATATTTGGAGAGATTTTTCATCGCCGGATCTTGAAATGTATATGAGATCTTCACGGCACAATTAAAGTGACAATATTTATTTAATAAATTATACTTATAATGAAGGAATAATTGATAGAATGTTACAATACTTTGTAAACGTTTACTACGTGCCATTACAAACGTACTTAAATTTAATACAGTGAAACGCTCTTAACATGAAACCGAATGAAATATTTTTTCACGTTAAGTGAATTTCTTGCTAAAAATATATGCAAAAAAAATACTCATTAATGTTTCTTATATCGTAAACTTGAATTAATTCGATTTTATGCTAAAATTAACACTCGTAGTACATTAACGTTTTGCTATCAATATGTTCATTGATCATTGCCTTGTATTACTTAGTCAAACACTTTAAATGTATTTTCCTGTCTATCCTAACGTAAGTATGTGATACCGATAAGTTTGTGAATTTCACCACACCTGGAATTTAGTCTCGTAGTTACATAAAACATCAAGATTTATTTTATGCCCCCACCGGTGAATTTATATATAACTTAGAAAAATTCTGGTTTAAAATCATGGTGTCCTATTACATTTTTTTAAGTGATCTTTACATCGTGATAAGTGAACCTTAATAAAAGCTTTTCAAAAATAAATTATTAATACCACATTGTCCCCGGTAGCCTAAAGGTAAGCGTGCGCTCTTTGGAGCCAGAGATAGCGAATGCAAATTCGACAGCTGCAGATTTAAAAAAAAAAATCAGAGTTGGATGTTTCATAGTTTGAGAAATTAGCTAACGGCCAATTTAGCGAGAATTATCCATCGAAATAATTGCTGGCAATTTATTGTGAGAGTTTATTTTTATTCTTTTGAGATCCATATGCTCCACTTTTGTAGCGGACATTAAATTTAGTAAAATAGATGTGGACCAATGATTGTTCCTTATAATGAAAGCTCATTTAGACATTATACAAAATCGTTGAAGCTTGTTTTATATTTGTAAAATAGCTGTTCAATAAAATCAACACACGAGTCGATTAAATCAAAACTTGTCCCAATAATGTCAATTTGTACAATTGAATCTTGTTTATAAATCACGAAATGCGCTGACAATATGTTACCACATTATCGTACGTAAAAGATCCAGCACATCGACTATAGAAAAGCAAAGGATATAACCTCCAGTTTTTTTAAAAAATAGCCTTTTCGATAATCGCAGTGCATACAATTTAATACACCTTCTATCACAAGAATGTGAACTGGATATTGATTAGTAAATACGTTTAGCTTTTAAGTTGAAAAAAAGATGGCCTGTGAAATTTGTAAACGGGAAAAACGACTTCTTAAAGACTTGTTAAATTAATATGAAATTTGATTTTTTTTTTAATCCCTAGTTTTAGTCTCTGAGTACTACAAGATAGTGTGACTTTGGCCCATAATTAAAAATAAGTTTGTTTCGTGTGAATTATGTTCCGTTAATTTTATAATGGATATTTTATATGTCGAACATAAGCAAATATGTTTTAATTAGAATTTATATTTATTAGGTGGCAACTATTTTCGAATTATGCCTTGATAGATTTTTAAGCGAGAAGTAGTTGTCAGTCAATTTTTCAATCTATTGAATATCCAGTCTTGCAACTTTAGATTTCTTAAGTTTAGTACCTATGAAAATTGAACCCGATATCTCCGGTTATGAAGCGCATACGCTAACTTCTTAATTAGCGAGTTGAATTGTATTTAGTTCAATAATATTAGCAATAATTTACTCAGTTATGTAATATACAATAGCAGTGATGAAGCGAGAGAGTGGTGCATTTAATTAGAGCGAGAAGGTAATCAACTATAAATCATATTTTCAAAACCAAATATGATATACCATGATAATTTAAAATACTGCGCTGCTATTGATTATTAATTCATATTGAAACTTCGATAAAAAAGCCTGCATCCTGTGCAACAAAAGTGAAAGCTTATATTATAACCTAAATTTGTATCACAATACATTTAAGCCCCTCGAATAAAATACAATAATAATTTATGTTATAGCAAGTAGAATAATTTAAAATACGTAAGAAATATCTAAAGTTTTTATTTAGACCATTAAAAATATTTACGTTAAACATTCATTATGATTATAATCAAATAGTATTAGGATTATGTAAGTAATATCCATTTCCAAAGATAGACAGATTATGTCACTCGTTTTAATGCATTTATGAGTACATGCTTCTGTTTGAAATTAAGCTGTCGAAAAGTTCAGAAGACATTAATATTCGATCATGGATTTTTGTTTGGTATTATATAAATTGATGAATTAAAAAGAAATGGATAATCTTTGGTAGAAAGGCACGTAAAATTTTATTACAACCGAGGACAATCTGCATTAATAATATTTTTGAATAAATTTTCCACGCATTTAAGTACAGTGTCTTATACGGGAAATTGTTGATTACAAGGTAAATCAAGTTTGTTTTAAATATTATTATTTTATTTTTTTTGCACTTGGTTCCAGTGGCGGCTCATAGCTAAAATAATTGTAGATGCTGCTCCAAACTTTTCTAGCATTTGTTGTAAAATTGTGTAAAAGGAAACAAACATGTATAAAAAGAAAAATTATTCAGAAACTTGGTGCAATCCCAAAAGAATCAAATATAATAAAAAATCTACCTTCCACCAGCACGGCGCAGTCGGCTCTCTCCATCTCAACCTCACGTGCAGCTTCCTATATGCGCATGCGCACAACATTCAAACAGCACGCCGCTGAAACTTTAAAGCGTACAGTTTTATACAAAGATATTTACATATTTTTATAAACTGTGGGATGGCTACTGGCTGTTAAGCTTAATGATTATATATTGTACAAGTATAAAGAAAGAATTAAAGAAAAAAGAACTCATTTTAAATGGTATCAATAATATTAAGTGGAAATAGGGGATGCTGTAGTTCCACAGTGTCTATACGCGGACTGTCACTGCTTGGTTTCATTATAATTATCAAACAAGAAATGTATGACTTTGCATTACATAATACGGAATTATGTATAAGCCAACCAACCAACTGTTCGTTCCTTTATGCAAAATGGTTTCAAGGATTGTTTGTATGAAAAATGTAATTTAGTGAAAAGGATCTAACCGTATTTTGTATTTATATTTCAACATTTATCAATCTTTATTTATTTTTAAACTGTGAATATAGATATATTAATAATATTCACAACATTTAATACTTTTATGTTCACAGCATTCACACAAAGTATCTAAAAGATGTACAAACTTTAAAACTCAATATATCCACCTTGTAAATATGCAGGTATGTCCCTTTTGCTTATCTTCACACGTATGATGATAAGAATTTTAAAGTGTAGTTTTTCGGAAAAAAAAAGTCCTTGTTTAGTCACCCCTCCAGATCAAGAAGGACTCGAGTTGCTCTTCTACTGTGCATTGTGCCAACAATACCAAAGAACCTCTTTATTCATTTCTAATACATGATTAAATATAATAGGTTGACTAGAGTATTGATCTATGTAGTAATAATATAAAACTTTCAAATTGACATAGATAGTTGACCTCTGAAAACATATAGCCATTTTTAATACTTTCAAACTTTATTTCGTGTAATATATATATATATGGTTTCCATATTGTTTCCTTCTCATACTTTTTTTAATTACACAACTAGTGTTTGACAGCTAGTGAGGTGATTTATTTCATTTACTATAGTTGCACGGATTTTATTTGATCTTTACTTGACACCTCAGCAAGCAACAAACTCGACAAGCAACGGTAATATGAGACATTTATTTCAATCTTACCGTGTTATAATACGTCAACTAATATTTTTTCTCCCCAGTTAGCGTAGTTGGTAGCGTACGCGCCTAGCAATATGGGGAATGCGGTTTTAATTCCTCATTTGTCGGATTTTTAAAAAAATCTAATCACCCAGCCCATTGGGTTAGGCAATTGTCTTACAAACGATTCTCGTGAAAAATTATCTGTCAAGACGTCTTCACATTGCGAAGATTCATATAGTCCACTTTCGGAGTGGATATATTCACACTGTATGGATCCACATGCTCCACTTTGGGAGTGAACATGTTATAAAAAAATCATGTTTCAGATGTAGTTTATTTACACAAATATACTTGTACAGGCTTTCGGTAATTAGATGAGAATAATTTATTGATGAAATAAATTGACGGCTTTTTCAGTCAAGCTTTCAGTAGCTTCACTTTCGGAGTGGATATCTTCATACTGTGTACATACATATGCGCCACTTTGGGAGTGAACATGTTATAAAAAACGCTTTTTTAACACTACTCCCATTTTTATCGCCGAGTAAATTGTCACAGTATTAGATTTTAATACCTAATGTCAAATAAACGGGTGCTGGGGAGACATTGTTTCAAATAACTGCTGATAACCCAATATACCTTAATTTATATTGTCTAATAAAAAAGTATTTTTGTATATTTACAACCCCTTATGTTTTTTCAAAATAATTATAAATCCACAATTGTTCAATATCATTTAAAAAATGAAGACAAAGTGAGAAAAATACTCCATATTAATACCGAAATTTTTTTGGAATTGATTGTATCATTGATGCTTAAATTAAGAATTAACTTTTATATTTAGTTAACTTTAGATGTAATGTTTTTAGTTAGTCGTGGCGATATTAAAATATTTTTTAATCTGATAAAAAAGGGCAATCACGTTTGCCATAATAATAATTTTAAAACTACGTATATTACCAATGTCTTTTGAACTGGTCTACCCCGAATGTGATAAGCCAAGGTCGATTAAAAATAAACATTGATTATATTATATCAAGAAATAATAAAAAAATAACCACACGCGATCACAATATGTGTTTGTACACAGTGGCGGACTTAGCACTCGAGAGGCCTCAGGCGCAATCAGATTATAAGGCCCCTGTCCTCTAGGCGCAATCGTTTTTTGAATTATTTTTTTGATCTCACTTTTCTTGAATATCTATACTTCCGTTCAAAATTTTGTGATTTTTCGTTTTAATTCGTCTCGCGCTATCTTCATAAATTCAGTCTGGAATTTTTGAGGCCCACTTCTCATCAATTTGGAAGCCCTTTAAATTGTGAGATCTCAGACGCGCGCCTAGTGCGTCTATAAGTGATTCCGCCACTTGCTTTTCTCTCAACTACGCGCCACGTCTCCACACCCGTAATGCGCGCGTACACCGTGGCGTAAAGAATATGAGGCGCTCTTCATAAGTGCCAGAAGTGTCCCAAGAGTAGTTTCCTAAGACCTTCATTGGCATGTAATAGAATAGTAAATCAAGGTATTTGTATCGCATTAAAAATTTAAAATACTAAAAATCCAGATATTTTGTTCACTCTGGAAAGAATATAATATTTAAATATCAGGAACAAGTTGGTTAGTACGAGTACTTTGTCATAAAATTTTGCAGGCTCAAATCCCGTGGTGGCATAATTAAAACAAAAAATAGAAAAGATACATTACTTGAGATTAGCTGATTTACAGCTACTTTTACAGTTTTACATACATGTTTTTCTATCTTGTTTATATATGTCGTGTTATGAATGCTTATCAATATTCTAAGCTTATGAAAAAAATCTCGGTGACAATAGCCTGTCGTGGTGTTTCTTCAAATTATGCATATTAATGTAGTCGACATTTGAACTGGAGATGAAAAAAAATGAGCAATTCCTATATTCTCACACACTTGAAGTGAGGCAACTCACTGAGCAGACTGTGTCTCAAGGATAGAAATCTTTAAGGAGCTGTACTTGAACAAACTAAAAATAAGACTTGGAAGAATTTGGATAAGAAAGATGACAGACTTTTTGAAACTAAAACAGCGAGTGGATTTTGTGACAGATGGCAAAAATGGGCCCTGGAGATGAACATGATTTACATTTTTGGCACAAAATTAAGAATGAATTTAGATTGACAAACATTTTAAATCCACGGGAAAACATCCATCCGGCTAAAACCACCAGCAGACAAAGAAAAAGTTTAAAAAGCGAATGATAATTTTGTTTTACAATACATTTATGGTTGAATTTCATTGGTGTTGGCGCGGTTTTGGTAAAAGTTGTCTATGAAATTTTATTGATTCAATGGTCCAATTCATTTAAATAATTCAATCAAACTATATGAGCTACAACGTTTGGTTCAATAAACCTATTGATACTTCAAAGTTTTACGATTTCAGATAATGTTAACCATAAGCTTTCGAACGTATGTTCTAGTTTCAGCCGAACTGTCAATGTCAGCTGACAGCGTACAGTGTATTATATCAGAATGATTTAATAGTGCAATTAGAGTATTAATCAGAGATCGTACACCTGTGGATATTAGTTTATAACAATTTTTATACCAACTTCATGCACAATCACACTGTGATCATCTGAACTACTACTGAGACTGAGAAATAATAAATGTTAACTAAGTGTTTCAGGTATTTTGTCCGTGATACTTCACAATAATATCATGGCATATAAATAAAGATCAGAAGTAAATACAGAGTTTTTAGAATGGATGCTTGCTATGGATACTGTAAATACATTGGTATGGCTTGATTAATAATGGGGGAAATATATTACTCACCCATGGCAAGAATGAAAATACAACGGTAGACCTGGTTTGGTTCTAGGTTGCAGATACCTCAAGAGTTTTAATTTGGCCTGCTTCTGCTTCATAAGTGAAAATTGCAAAAAGGGATATGTGGATGCTATAGAATGCTACCATAATAGAAAAGGATGTAGAAATGTATTTTTTATAACAGTATGAATATTACCACAGGAGTACATAAGTATATGGATCTCCGCATTTTCAAAAATTATTTTAACAGATTTTTTCGCGAGAATTGAAAATCATCTAATTACCCAAACATTGGGTATCCTGTCCTGCATCTGTGGATTTAAAAAAATAGAAATCGAGCTCGTAATCTCATATTCCGAAGCATGCTAGTTAACTCTCAAATACTGGGAAGCTACCAAAAATCTGTTAATTAATATGTATCCTTAAAATGTGGACTCAAAAATAGTAGTCACGTTTCAAAGTAAAGCCCCAATTTTTTCATTTATTATTACTACTCGACTTTTAAAGAGTTAATTTATATTGTAAGATCTATTACACGTATATCTAGACTTTCAAATCCAAAATAGTCGTATTTCAAAATGAACTCGCCTTTTTTCAGTTTGTTTTTTGCAACAATCAAAGTATCGTGAGCCTTTGAAAATATGTAGTATCTAGTTTGTAATCCGCTGTGCAGGACAGCTGATAAATAATGCCAAACTTGGTCAAGCAAAAACATTTATACGTGTAAGTAAAATAAAAAGTGTATGCAAAGGAGAGAGGCCAAACCTTTTCCTCTCTACTAATTCAATAAAACACTCTCAGCACAATCACATTGCCTTTTGATCAAGTCTTGCCATTCTAAATTACGTTTTATCTGACCATTAGACACATAGGGTGACTGGTGAATTGTGTAACAAGCTCCAGTCGTTGCCAAACTGTTGTAAAAAATAATTAAGAATTTTTCATAATTAGTACCAGTGTTTTTTGTAAACGAAAGAACCGGAACGGTGTTCCTGTGTCTCTTTTTCAATGTAAATAAAATAGTAAAGCCATTTTAAAAATAATTTACATTGTTATGCGTGCGGCCTGCGCAGTCAGCTATGCGCATATAATATACAAAATATATTATAATATCAGTCTTTTGTGGGTATATCATTTTATTTAATACTAGCTGTACCCGACCACGCGTTGCTGTGGCTAAGTCTGGTTAAAAATAATGGCGCTGTTTTAAAAAAAAGCATATTTTTACTTGTCATAGATGTGATTTCTATAAATATAAAAGTAGGTATATAAAAACACGCGCGTATTTAAATGCAACGTTTTGTCGAAATTTCAAAACAATCGTTGAAGAGCTTTCGGAGAACAGCAAACAATCATTTACATTTTTATTAATATAGAAGATAGATAAAGCTTAACAAGAAGGCAACTCTGGGACTATTATTTTTTACGAAATAAGTATCAATTCATACTATCTACGACATTTGAGGCAATCAATAAAAATTAAAAACTATTATTTTTGATAATCATAAATGAAAAGAATATTAATTAAGTGGATATGGCGAACTGCTTTCAAAATATTGTTTGCCATGAAACATTATTTGAATACACTATTTAAACACATATTATACATTAAAACTACTAAAAAGTCATTAAAACAGTTAACATAGTTCGTGAGGAGGCACTATCTCGTTTGATATCAATTTTATAACGAAGAACTCGCGACAATTATAGCAGAAATAAAATTATTATTTATCTACATTGAAACTAAGAAGTAAGCGTTTGATCAAGTTTTCAGATACTAAAAATTAATATATATGTCAATATGTAGGCACTAATTGACAAATCTTTGACAAACTTTGACTATTTCCAGGTCAACTAAGATTAGTTATTAAGACAATATACAATTTATATTTTATATTTTGACACTATTATCATAGGCACTAAGTTGATAGGATCATAACACCTTTCCCTTATGTCTAATAATTATAAATGAAACAATCCATAATGTCAATGAATTAAAAATATTTTTGCAACTAAAAATAGACACTCAAATTTCGTAATTTTTAATCTTTGGTCCTATCTCAACTTTAATAATAAAATACAATTAAGTTAAAAGACAATCAAAGAGTATGGTCACTCTGGTTGCTCCATGATGTTGTAATTTAAAAAAATATAGTTTGTGGATGTCATTTAAAACAAACAACATTTAAGAAACCAAAATGTATATTTTTTATCATAAGAATTCAGCCATACAGTTTTGCGATTTTTTTATTACATTTTATATATTCCATATTCGCTCCCAAAGTGGAGCATATTAATCTACACAGTGTGAAGATAGCCAGTCCGAAAGTGGAGTATATGGATCTCCGCAATGTGAAAACGTCTTGGCAGATTATTTT
>JAGVSQ010003619.1:0-21154 GCA_022683975.1 Rhyacophila evoluta
AACTCAAATCAGCCAAAATTTCAGTTGAAACCTTATTATTCCATACGGTCGATATGGCATTATACCGAGCCTTATCAATTTTTTAACCATGATTGCTCGAGTTGCATGGAAATAGTTATACCCATTCCATAAATCTTGTTGAAATCATATAGATATATAAAAATTAATAAAATATTTAATTTATTTTTGTATGTCTACACATTTAAAAAAATAAGTTTATATTGTATTATTTTTGACCAATGTGTCGAAATATTTTTGCTTTTTATGTTAGACAATTTAAAAAACATTTATGTGAAACTACCCCAAGGAGAACACTTTAACATTATTTTAATTTTAATAAGTCAATTGTGCCGTGAACGTTCTGTTAATTTGTATGTCATTTCCTGAGTTTACTACTTGAAAAATAAAACATAAATGTCCTTGAGATATTGTGGCAACATTGTACACTTGAACCTAAGGAATAAAAGATGAAAATTGATAAACAGAAATTGTAGAGAATGTCTCGTTAGTCATAATTACAAGTACTTTTTGTGGTGGTGTAATATATTGTGTTGTAATCAGTGCTCATTTTTTGGATCTTTGGAGTATTATCTTTAAGACCAACACGTCAAACGACTGAGCTCATCTATAGCAACGACAGTTTATTTGTCGTTCGCTTAGTTCGACTCCTATAAATACATCGATGTCAATAATTTACGCATCTCTGCGTTGTTGACATTTCAAGGGAAAATAAGGTCGATAGTTCCAATTTTACAAAGATGTTCTCATTCTTTAGCAGCAAAAAAAAGCATTCACCCGACGAATCACCGGAAGACACATCTAATCCGCCGATTCCTGGACCACTTTCTGACGATTTCGTCCATGTAAATAAGAATCCTAACCCACAACCAGATGGAAACTCAATCTATCCATCTTTTAACAGTGGTGGGTTACCATATCCGAGTGGCTATGGTCCAGGGTCCTCGAACAACATCCCGAAGATCCCCAAGAAGGAGGTAAACCTTCTTCAAGGTGTACCGTTTCAATTATCCAAAGAACTGGCAGTCGAAGCAAATAGTGACATGGCTACCATTCAATTGAGTGAATTAATGGCATTTGTAACTAGGCGACTTCAGGTGGAAACGGCGGACTATGATTTTTCAGTAGAAAGGAGTGTAATTTTGGAAAGCTGAGTGTCTGTAAAATATAGTTTTTCCATCAAATATCGTAATTTTAAACCCTTAACGAAATTACGCAATGCTTTATTGTGCTTCATTATTTTTTAAATAGCCGTATACACATATTTTTATTAAACACAATCTTTCCTTTGTTATCAAATGTATTTTGATTAAAAGCAAATGTAGTTATCTTTTCTAAAAAAATCTGCGTTAATTTGTGATGATTAAAAAAAAATGTATAAATTATATTGGCATTTGTCAAAACGGCAGATGTTTCATTGGCCTTGTTAATAACAAATCAATCCTTTTTCAAATCATTACTATCATCTTCACAAGATCAATGAAATACATATTGGCACAATAATAACTTAAGTTACATCAGTGATTCCCAGAGCCGTTCCTATGAACCCCCACAAGTCGCTGTGACCGGTGAGGGGTCTGACCAATTACAATTTTGGGGATGCGTGGACAACGTCAGGGGTCCGCAAAAGGTTTGAATTCAGACAATATACATAACGCAAGCTGTTAAAAAAAACAAGAAATCATAAATTTGGGAAGAAAGTTGTATAATATTGCACGTCAGAACTAAAAAAATATAACGAGAAATCATAATTTTGTGAAGTACTTAGCTTTTTCACTTTTTTTTTTACTAGAAATATTTTTCCAGGCGCTCTGGATTTTTGTTAACTAATTTAGGGGCCTGTACCACAAAACAGTTTGGGAATCACTGAATTACATGCACCTCATGCGGATCATAATCCAGTCTCAGTGATGGAACATGTGCTCAGATAAAAGATCTTAAATGCAAAATATATCAGTTCTTAAAAGTTTTATCTATTTCTTCAAGTATGAAAGCCTGAAAGGTTAATGCCATTTATGCCATGTAATTAATATATTTTTTTTCTTGGGGTGAATTGCCATGTCAATGATATTTTAACTAAGCTAAGACAAAGCAGGAAAGTCACAATTGAAACAATGTGTATCATTTTAAGACACTAATGATTTTACTGAAGTATAAATCTAAATATATTTTTAAGTTTATTGATAGCAAATTTGATCGTCATATAGAGGAGTTTGATAAGCATAATTCACCGATCAATGGGTTCAACGAGCGAAATAGGTTTCAACAATTATTTTGAAAATATTATGTAGAAATATAACTTTGAAAATTATTCAAATCTTTACAATGTAAAGATGTTTCCTGCATGAAAGTACTGTATCCTGTGGCGGATTTAGCATTCGAGAGGCCCCAGTTGCAATTCAATTGTGAGGCCCATATGCCTTGGGCGCTATCTATTTTTTATAAGCTTTTATTTAGTTCTGCTTTCAAAGTTCCACACGTCTTATTATTATTATATTATAGATTATTAGATCTCACTTTTCTTGAACATTTATACTTTAGTCCAGAAATTTTGTGATTTCTATAATGTTTTATATACATATATATATATATATCTATAACTTTTAACCTGGCAATTTGTAGTGGGACAATTTGGAGTCCCCTTCGATTGTGAGGCATCAATTGAATTCAAATTCAATTGTGCGCCTATAGTTAATCCGCCACTAAGTGTATGTAATTGTGATCAATAGATGTTATTATCTAACCATCATTTTTGAGACCTCTAGAAAAACATATTTTCAAGTACATACACATCATATGTAATAGCTTGTAATAGTAATTAATTTCTGAATGACTGTATAAAAGGATTGATTCTAGTATGATTAAGTATGCCATGATTATTTTTGGCTTAACGGGGTGAAGTGTGCATTCACCTAGTCAACTAAAGATCCATGTTGAGCCCTATTATTGGAAATTATACAGTTCCTGTTATTGAGATTCCGTGACTCAATACTTCTAAAATAGTTTAGGTTTCTTGATACCATATCAGTTGTCCATTCAATAGTAGGTATTCTAGAAGATAATTATTATTCATCTTCATTTCACAATCTGTTCACCAGAAATTTTGAAGTTTTCAAAAATTTCACAATGTTAAGTCCTCGTAATAAGTGTAGTCCACTGTCATATTATAGCTATATCTTTAAACATCTATATCATTGACAGAACTATAAAAATGGCAAAGTATATTTCTTTGAAGTGACCAGGAATTTTTTTATCACCCTCTGAGCCATATATTGAGATAGGTAGAATAATTTTTACCTTTAGTTTTATGTAAATGAATTGAATATTTAACTATGCTCGATATGTCAACAAAAAAGTTTATTGGCACGCTATAGTGCTTATGTTGAACAAATACCTAAATTAAAATTTATATGCTTTTAAAAACTGCATCTCTTTCTCTAAGTGTTCATCCAACATTATTACTTCGGCAACTGTCTCTGGCGTATGCCAGACATGACCTTTTTAGTTCACACTCTCAAAAGTCAAAAATAAAAAAAATTAATACACCATGTACAATTTGTGGTGTTTGATTCTACGTTTGCTGTCTTTTTTCTCATTATTATGATATTAAGTAAGAAGTAAGCATGCGCACCTCTCATCCAAGGAGTGTGGGTTTGATTCCCACATCTGCCAGATTGAAAAAAAGCCAAAAGTACAAGGGTGGATGCCCACTGCGTTGAGTAATTGTCTGACAACCATTTTTTTGGAAAGATAATCTGTCAAGACATGTCTTCACATTGCAGTAATCTATTTACTCTACTTTCACAGTTGACGTCTTCACACTGTGTAGATCCATATGCTCCACTTTTGAAGTGAACATGGTAAAAGAAAAGAAAAAACATATTTTTAAAATTCAATGGTTGTTATGTAGCTTTTTATTGTTGTACATTGACATCTGAAAAACTTAAGGTGTTTCGCTATAAAATATTTTTAATGTAGTGACTTTTTTGCCTCTACAAATTTGCAACGGCCTAAATATTAAAATCTATTTTTCTTAATTTGAGAAAAATGTAACTTATCTAGCCCTTTGCTCATAGTCTTTATTTGCAGTGTACATTTTTTTTTATCTATTCTATATTATTATGTATTGTATTAAAATAACAATATTCCTGAAAATCTGGCCACTACCATGTATACTTGTGACTTGTCTGTTGAGTGAGGTGCTGCACAATGATGGTTGGCACCTCTTTTTGCAATTTTTGTATAGTCATAAGCTTGATCTTAATTTTAGCTTATTGAGTCAGTTTAAAAAATCTTTCGCTGCGTATTTTCAGATGGCATGCAGTACCACCATACTTGTTACAATTTCAACTTCAAGGCATATAACTCGATAATGTAAAGATTTATTTGCCTTGACAAACATCAGAGATAAGTTGGTACCTAATCCGTCAACTCATCAAGTACCCATCATTTCGCGCTTCTTTAAAAACACCGCCACAGTGCCAAAAAGTCATGTTCTGAGTAAAACTTATTTGAAGTTAAGAGAAAGAAGAAAAATATAACATATTCCCTGGTACTGCAAAGCCTTGTTTTCATTATCCAGTATTGTTTCAAATATTTGAGATTGCAATACAGCACTAAATTGTAAAACTTACAAATAGTACCAGCTAAAGATATGGCAGTTTTATATTATCATACATACTGACTTAGCCGGTGATTTGGCATTCACAGCTAAAAACTCATTTTTTGGTTGATGGCAGTGTTGTCGTAAAAGTGCAATTTGTTGAATTAATACTCGGTGAAAATCATTTATATTTTATTTTAAAGGTATTGCATGCTAACTGATTGTATATTATTTTAAAAAATACATTATTTTTAATTTAGTTAATAATTTAAGTCAACATTAACAAACTGCCAAGTAAATCAATGTACTGGTAGGTAAATTTACCTACCGTTAAATATACTATTTGAGGTGAAAAAATAACAGGGCTACAATTTTTTTATCTGTTTTCATTAATATTTGAAGTTTTGAAGTAATTAATGGAAAATCAAACTCTGTTCATATTAATATTCTTGATTTTGTTTCCTTTCATTGAGAAATGAGAATAGGGTGAAATAAAAAACATTTAACTTATATTACAGAAACAAAACTTAATTATTATAAAATCAGTTAATTTAAAATTCATTTGTTCGAGTTGATTCCAAAAATCATATTAATACTTTCAAATAATTCTTCATTGCTTGAAACAAGATTTTTAAAAATGGTGTCAGCCTTGTTAATTGCAGTAGTTAGATGTAATTGACATTAATTGTAAGTCAGACATACATATTTAGTACAGAATTCAATAGAAAATTGATTCAATGTTATTCACGTTAAATATTTTTTCAACAAGCTTACATATTATATTTGTATGTATATATTATATTGTGCATCCGTGATATCGAATATTATTATTTAAAGTCTGTTGTACTTCATGTTAAGTAATATATTATTTTAAATTATGTAATAAAATTATTAAAAATATGAAATATATTATTTTTCAATACTTCAGTTTTCTTTTGTCATCATTAATGCAAAATTCGATTTTCAAAATATGTAAGACATTAAAATTTTATTAACTTGGGATAAGAATTTATAAGTCCAATTTTGGTAATAAGCAATTCGATCAATTCCGTCTACTGTCGATCCACAATGGAAATTTTTCATTTTGAGAGTCAGCATTAGTAAATAAAGCCGCTTGTTAAAACTTTTGAACCATAAGAGACTGCTTTTGATTAGCAACAGGTGATCAGAAATTTACTGTGAATTCCACAAGATTTAGGCTTTAGCTATTTAACATTTAAGTATAAATCATAATTCAAATAAACACAGATAAGAAAGCTTGATCCATGTCGTAATATGTCAAGACACTGGCTACTAAATGCAATATATTTATTCAACTCAATAGACTAACTGCGAAGATTTATTTTCGCATTTACCATATCCAATCCGAATATGAAGATCCATATTATTCAACATTTACTTGTTAATTAATTATGAGAATTGTACAAAATGTAATTGTAATGTTTTTAACCTGACTGTTAATGAAGCATATGTATGAGAAAATTATCTGGTTATGGCGTGTCTTCACAAAAAATTGGTTCAAGCAATAGCTCGATCTAATTGAGCTGAAAATTCAAAATATTTGAATAAATAATATGAAAACATTCAAATATATGTTGGCTACCACAGTGATATATTTTGTTACTGTTTTAAAAAAACCACCCTTAATTTTTAATAAAAATAAACAACTGATATACACATCACAATAATATATTTAATCCTATGTACAGGTACTGTATGGTAATAACAAATAATATTACAGTACAAATCCTATGACACAAAACAGCGAGATTATAAGTGCAAATGGCAGCCACGTTTTCATGAATGCTGTACAACTGAAAAAAAAAGAAAAAAATATGCATGAACATAATATGTAAGTTAATTATGGATGGTTTTTATAATTCTATATGAGTGGATTATGGCTTCGATTACCGCAAAGTAGTATAAGTGTCGGATCATAATAATTTTCAAACTAATCTTGGCCAACGACATAAATAGAGCTCATATACATAGAACATGATTGAGTAACCTTGTTGTACCAGGGTAACAGTTTTGCCAAAAATATTGAATGGTATTCGATGTCCTTCATTTGAGAATCATGCAAACATCTATTATTGCTTTTTCTTAATTGAACACTTATAGATGTTACACCATTAATTAACAGGGAAATAACTGCACAGCAGTAGCATAGCTACCGAGGTGTAGTTGGATCAGGTTGCTCCAGGGGCACAAATCAAGGGTAAAGTAAAGCAAAGTTAGTGGGAGAACCTACTAATTGAATTGCGTCTGGGGCCTCTCGAGTGTTAAGTCCGCCACTGTGCGAGAGCTGAAAAACGAGAAACTGTAGGGGACACAACTATTTTATTTGCTCCAGGGCGCTAGATTTGTAGCTACGCCACTGCTACAGATTGTGTTCAGATCGAAGTGAATCTCCTAGACTACATTCTTACCTGACAAATTTTCCATATATCAATATGTAGAAAGCCAGTTTGACCATATTCCAAGATGAGCTGTTATCATATTGCATTATGTTGAGTGCTGTGGCCACATGGGAGTGGCAATTGTCGCAGAATAAGTTATGCTGAAATTAAACAAAAGTTAGTATTATTTTCGCACAAAGCTTGATTGCACTATATATTTGCAAAAATGTATCAAATTTTTCATTACTCGTGAGACCAGGAATCTCCACTTAAGGAGTTAATAATGTATGGTATAACAAGAGAAATATTGATTACCATTCTTTTTTTATATATTTCTGATGCTTCTGAGACTGCAAAATCCCATCCGGTGTCTCCGTGCATCACTTGACTCTGAGAAAGTTTCCAGTACCGGGTAGGTCTGCCAAATGCCATGTTATCTTCTGATACATAATATGGACCTGCAAAGTCTCTGATGATTCCGGTCGATGTGGCAATGCCCATATGGCCCAAGAATGGGAATAGCCATCTGAATTAAGCAAACAATTGTTTAAATATAAATGTCCCTTATGGTGTAAGAATAGAGAATATTATTTTTTAAATTATGCAGTCGTGAAAAACTTTCAAAAAGGTTGAAAATATATAGGCTTATTAATTGTTCGGAAAAAAGACTTCCCAATATATTTACCTGCAAACAGGTCATCTGACTTCTCGTATTAAACTCAATTACCCTAAGGAGTAAGCCCTCTAATATTTATTATCGGTCTGACGTTTAGAGCCGGCTGTTATTGACTAAAATAACACTACTAATTGACACACTAATTTTTAATTGATATATTCAGTGGTAATTACCGAACTAAACGACAAACGGATCCGAATCTATGATAGATGTTTCACTTACGTTAGAATTGGTATTGGAGTCCATACAATACAAAATGGAAATCGATCTCTTTCAAAATCTATTGGAATGTCCATTATTTTTCTCTTTTGAGACTTTTTGAACGTATTACTGTGTTTCCCGCGCTGTTCAGTATGTTTTAGGGACATTAAAATATTGACATACTTGTTGTTGACATGCACGACCAAAATGTCAAACTGAAATGAAATGTTTTTATTATTGAGTGTTGCCACTTTTTCCTAACATATTCCTATTGGTTATCATATTTCTACTAGGGCTACTTGTGGAGATAAATCTTTCATCTTATCTTATCTCATAAAGATTTCATCTTTTCAAATTATGTAGCTCTCGCCAAGTAAATATTTATTTGTATTCGACAAATATTAACAATTGTTACGGTCTGCTGTGTTTTCACACAGTCATAGTTACTTAGTGTCATTAGCTAAGAAGTTAGCCAGTGTACTTTAGAGCTGAAATGCGGATTGGATTCCCACATCTTCTAAATTAAAAAAAACCTAAATATACAGGTGAGGATGCCCATATAGGAAGATACAAATATATACAATTAGAAGTGTCTCTGTTAAAAACAACTTACAAGTGCAGATCTTAGTTCATTAAACTACGAAGGGATATAGCAGTGTATATTAAAAAGACTAACTAAGAAGCTGAGATTGCTGTCACCAAATAGCAAATATACCCCAGCTGATCATGATGATGATAATAATTGATAGAAAAATAAACAATCATTGTGATGACACACATTCCCATGGTGCAAAAAATTAATGTTTCTTCTGTATGAAAAATATAATGCCCGTTAAATTTTCTTTTAATTGTTGGCGAAAAGTTGTTGTATTGAAATAATTTTAAGGTATTTATATTATATTTAGTAATTGGTTATACATGTTATTGAGTCATATAGAATCCATTTAAGAAAGGATGTATTGATTTACCTTTTAAGCTAAAAAAAGAGATTTTAGGAGCTGTAATATGGTATGATTATGGATATGAAATAAACAGAAATAAATTACATTTAAAATGGTTTATTTATACATAATTTATATATATATATATATGAGGCATTGAATTTACAGATAACATCGATTAACAATAAAAATTGAATAATTTCTTAAGAGTTGGAGATCATCAGCTTTTGCACGTCTGCATAAATGAATGACTAGAAACAGAATCAACAGAGAAGCACCGGCAAGTGCATGAGGTCACAGGGCATTCTGAATGTTCTCTGAAATGATATAAATAAGTGTTAGTACATATATGTGCAGTCTTTACACATATAGTAATAAAAAAAATCTTCAGCACTGATAGAGAGAATGTAATATTTCTTCGTTTAGGTTTCATAGTCGATTTTAAATTGGCAGCACTGTAATATTGAAAATAACAATACAATAATTGTTTTTACTCAGCCATAACTTATCCGAAGATAATTTGGCTTAAGAGAGTTGACATTTACCCTACAAAGATAACTAATGTAAATAAGTATCAGTAAGTAGTAGCTTCTACTAGTACTGTTAAGGTATATGACATATGATATTTGAAAAGTGACCTATGAAATGTATGTAGTATCAGATATTTACTGAAGTTATATACAATGATATGTCGGTGACAGCCTCCATAATAAAAAATCCTAATATATACGTCAAATCTCATGAAAGTCTGGTGATCATTAACACTCAGTGAAAGACGCAGGGACGCAGAAACGCAGATGAAGAAGAAGTGTGTCAAATACAAAAGCTTAATTTGATAGCTTATTTTGAATTTGCAAAGATAGCATTATGAATATAAATGGATAATTTCAAAATGGAAGCCAATACAAATACAATAAAACTAACTTAAACCACTGCGTCATGTGAGCAGCATGTCCTCCATGTCTACAAGTCTGACACCAGGTAAACCATCCTGAGAAGTCACCACCTTTGTGAGAGTCTCTAGGAGGTGGAGCAGCAGGAGCAGAGGCGGCCACCACGGTAGTTGGATTGATCGTCACGGCATTGGAAGAAGAAGAAGAAGTTCCACCACCAGTGACCACTCCCCGGGCACCCATGTGCAATAGGCAGATAGCACAGCGTGGCAATGGTTTCCGACAGTGAGGACACGCTGACATTTGCTGAAAAGAAATATTTGTTTTATTTAATGCGTTGTTGTTTCCAGTTGATTTTTGTTTTTCTACAGTTCTATTTAACACAAAACATTTTCAATTACAATAAAAATTTCCTAAAAAAATTGTCGAAATGTATGAATTTATAGCATAACGTTATAATTTTGTTTTTAATTATGCCTGCTCTGAACATAGATCATAAGAATTTCCACAATGTAAAGACTTATTTCTTATTAAAACTCATTGGGCTTCCAGTCCTGAATCTTTGAATTTCAAAAATTCTTATGCAGCTATAGAATTTGAAACTGCAATCACAGCCTTTGAAGCTTTATGTTTACCAATTGGTCACTAGGCTGACTGGGTGACTGTTATCATATGAGTTTCCAAACTAGCTTCACTTTCAATTGTTATAGCTCTATTTATATAGGTATTTGTGAATAATCAATATTTCAATCAATACAATACATTCATTTACCTTAAGTTTATTAGATGATGCTGCAATTCTAGCGAAAGTGTTTCTGCTTCTATTTAGTCCTTGCATGTAGGCGGAGATCCCTTTACCGCAGTAATTACATGACACATAGACCTGCTGTGATGGCTTGTTGGTCGGATTGTAAGTATTTAATGAGATGTCAAACAGAGCCCTCTGTGACCAAAAGTGCCATGAGTCCAAAAGGTTCCGATAGCTGTAGAAATGGTTTTTTTATGTTATAAATATGTTAATATAAAGAAGTTTATTGAAATAAGTTCTAAAAACAATTTTTTATATATGTTGTTTCATACGAATATGTCAAAAAACATATTTATAAAAATAAGATATTGAGTTTATGGCAGTATTGTAGTTAACTATAATAACTGTGAGCTATTTGACTGACCTTGATATCCATTCAGCGACTTGCGGTTCCTTGAGAAGTTCCGGTTGAAAGGCTCGCGAGGCAATCAAACTTACAGACTGTACATCGCCTGTTGTATCCAAGTAATGCTGAAGAAGTTTTACCCCTTCCATATTGGTGCCTGGAAGAAATAGCTTGGTTTCAATTGACCCTTTTAACACAGTTGGTATCATTTGAATCAAGTCTACTGTATTAGTGTGTCTACATCTTTGAAACTACGAGAATAGATTAGTTTTGAGTCTTACCAGTAAGAAGTATGCCAAAAAGATTTCCTTCTTCAATTAGATTATTTGTCAGTTGCTCGATGTACTCTATGAGTTCGGAATCATTCAGAAATGTACAAGCAAATGCGACTTTGTCTTCGACGCTCATCCCACTTTCATTCTGTAAAATAAATAAAACATAATAATTTGTTCAGACAGACAGTGAATGCATTCAGGGCAGGAAGATTTAAGCGGGTAAAAATTAAATACAATAGATTTAGAGCTATACATAAAGTTAATAATGAGACCTTAGTCACTCTCAGACACTACCAGTGTGCCAAAAAAAGTGTTGAAAGCCCCCATTCCTTGTTTATATAAAATCAGTTTCATGTATCATAGAATGTATTTTTTTCCATATTCTTCTTTTTTGTTTGCAACGACCACAACTGGATTGAATTCTATAGTAGTAAAAATATTTGTTTTATAACGCATTTCATTTTAGATTTTTAAAAGCATTTCTTACCAGGACAGCTTCGTAGCATCCATTCTCAGCCGTGAGAAAGGCAAAAAGAGCTCTAATGTACGGATCCGAGAGATGAGCTCTCGTTGATGAGCAAAGCAATCTCCACATGCTGCCTGGAGCCTCAGAATATCCTGACAGAGCCATAGCTATGATGCACAGATTTGAATTTTGGGGAACCTATGATGATATAATAAAACACTTTTATTCTATTATGTTGCATTATTTAATTATTCTTTACATCAGCCTACAAATATTTGCTACTAATAAAATTTGGTATCATTTATAATATACTTTAGAACAGTAGTAGTAGAGTTACTGCCTCTTCACTGCAAAAATATATTCGTCATGTGCACTGTGTTACGCACTATGCCTCGCGAATATATACGTCATAAGCACTAAAGAGGTTAAAATATTCCTCCAAATGGGAAAATTCCTTGGAGTCAAAATGATTGTCGAACTTGCCTTCTCAGCACCTCTATTGAGAATATCAATGGCTGCTCTAAACTTCATGTTGAAGACTGAAATGGTGGCTGCTCGGGTGTAAGCCTTCTCTGACTCCAACCTTTCAAGGAAAGCTGTTAGCGATGCCGACTCTTTGTCAAAACTCCAACCACACAACTGAAGAGCCCTGTCACGATCCTCGCTCCTACAAATGTACAAATAATAATTGATCAAATGTTGGCACCTATTGAAAAGTTTTTGAACATAATCACACAATAGATTCATCTCAATATAAGTGACAAAAAGTTTGATACTTTGCTAAAAACATGAAAGTTTCAGTATCTTAAATAAACCAATATATATAATATTTTTAAAATGAAAGATGAGCAAATGGATCTCTACATTTTGAAGATATGTCTTGAATTTCATTTGAATCTTGAGTCTTGAATCATTCAACACATCAGATATCCAATCCTGCATCTTTTTTTTTTTTTAAATCCTTATAAAGATAGGATTTGATCCCATGACTTCTAGCATCAAAGTCGCGTTTAATAATCAGCCATGTGGGCTATATATAACATACCATCATATAAAGCACACCATAAAATTAATCATCCTATTTTTCCCATGTTATGTATTTCATAAATGTGTCAACATAATACTAACCTATAAACTGTGTTCACCATGTTTCCAAAATCAGCTCGAAGAGACACAATAGAACTTCCGTTCAAACAACCAGGAGTTGCTTCTGCTAAGTCAAACCTTAACACGGATTTGACGCCAGGATGCTTGCAATTTAGGCCTCGAATACATCCTGTTTGATATCAAAATGTGATGCGTTATGAGATATACAACTTTTTTTCTTACTGTTACTGAATTACCATTTTATATTATATCAATTAAACCAATTTAAGTGAAACGATCAGCAAGTTTTGTAGTATTGTGTACAGATAGTATAATACTTGATTGAATGACATAAAGTTTTCTTTGACAAAGAGCATTAGTCATCAGTATTCGGCTATAGCATAAATAATGAACGACAGTTAAATGATTTAGTTAGTGACAGATAGAATTACAGTTATAAATTTAACAATGATGTACGGAATGATAAATAACATTGCGGAAGAGAATAAGAATTTCAACATAATAATATTTCCTATATTTGATGATAGCCACCATCACGTGACAGATATTACACATTAAGCCGCATATAATCATTCACAAATAAATTTCAAATAAATATAGTTTATATTTTTGTTAATCTTCAATAAGTGAACACAATTAACAGTTGAAAATAAGCTCTCGTTGTATTATGAATCTATATATAATATTAAGAAATATATATGTAAAATATTAAGTAAGCTCGTGTTGAATAATTAGTGAAAGATTGTGATGTATTTAATCAATATAATATAAAAATAAAAATGTTTTTGAAAGTGATCCTCGCGTACGCACAAAATAAAGACTTTTAATGATGGTTATGGATATTATCTACAGTCTAAACAACATTAACTTACCTTCTTCGACCAGTGATTTACTAAGATAAAGCCAGTACCATAGTTTCTTTAGCTGGTCATCTTCTGCTAAATCACCATTGTGCCATAAGTCGGGCTGTAATAAATATAAATAATATACTATGTCTGCATCAAATATGGAGCATATGGAATCTGTTAAAGAAGTCATTACAAAGTCTGTAAAACAACGGATATATCCCAGTCCATAGTTTTCATGCTTTTAAGATCACATTTTAATCAGGTAATCAAAAATATAGGATAATCAAGATTTTGTACCATACCTTTAGCCCGTATTCAGTCTGAGTTCTGTATTTTATTTTGATGGAGATGTCGTCAGCGATTGAATTGAAACCATCGGTGAGTACTTGGAGGGTGGTATTGCCATGTGACCATACGATTGGACCGGCTCCCGAGCCCCAGTTCAGAGTGATTCGCTCGCACACTGTGTAGTCTGTTAATGTTCCTGGAATATTTTTAAACGGTTTACGGCATTTTATCTACAGTAAAATAATTGCACTCTATATGGCTGTAAATAGGTAAAAATGAAATCATGGACAAGAATATTTTTTCATCTAATAAGAACTAAAAACTAAAACAAAAAAAATCATGAATTTGTTAATATAATCAACAAAATATTCTATTTCTTTGAAATAGTAGTGGTGATGTAAGGCAAACAGCATCCTATTATCTATTGTTGATTATTGCAATGCAAGAGAAAGTTACATAAAAACAACCTGAATAATTATATTGAAAAAGTATTACCAGAAAGGGCGATGGTGAGTAGTCTATTACTGTCGTCAGGATGCCAGCTGAAGCTAGTGATGTTGTGAGGGGAGCCAGGGGCAACAGAGCGTTCCAGCGCTGCAGGAGGGTCTCCTCCTCCTTCACCGCCGCCCATGCAGTCTTCATTGCCCACCCCTCGTAGGTCAGCCAGATGAAGCACAGAACTGTCACGCTGGAGTGAGCCGAGCAGATTTGGTCTGGTATCGAACAAAGTTACAATTTCAAACAAATTTATGAATTGGAACCATTTGATTTACCAAAATTTGGTAAAAAGCAGATGATATTAACCCTAATATAGAAATCATTGTTTTTTTATGCTGATTTTTCTTTTAATCTCTCGATTCAATTAAAAATATCTAAATTTTGAAAATGCCTCTTTTATGTTTAGATGAAATAAAATTTAAAGCATGTGATTTCGAAGATATTAGAAGTTTGAAAACCACTACTTTACGTGATAGATAAGTAAATAATTTACAGTTAGATGTGAGTATTACATGCATACCTTGTGGGGCACCACAATATTTTTGTGACATTCTTATTTTGTGTAAGAGAGAGAACTGGCTTGTCGAACATTCTTGTGTCCCAAATAGCTATAATGTTGTCTACCCTGCTGGCCAGCTGGTAATCGTTGTGAGGATCTACGCAGACACCGTATACTGCCTTTGTTTGCGTTGTGATGACAGCCTTATTGGAGAAATCTGGAAAATATTTGATAACATGATAAATGTCACAGTAAGTTGTTGATTAATAATTATATCAGATTAGTTACTGATCTTTAAGAACTGGTAGCACAGACTTGAGGTACAGTGGTATGAATTTGTTGCCAAATGAAATTAAAGCATACAACTTCTTATCACTTCCAGAGATAAGATGTGATATACCTATATTACTGTATCCTGGTTTAGCCACGTCTCGGAAAAGTTTCAACCCAACCAACCTCTGGTAACCAATTGAACTCTGTAGATTGAAAGATGTCAGAGCCTGTGTGATCATCACATGTAGCCACATTCATTATTTACAATGCTACTTAATTTTGTTATTGAAATGAGACTCGTAGAGAGAACTCTACAAGTGAAAGATAAATTACCTCTAAGATCAAATATTTTTATCTGCTTTTGGTTCATGCCAACAACAAGAGTACGCGACTGCTTCTTGAGCCAGGCCAAGGAATGAGCCAACTCAGAGAGGCCCATCTCCGCAATTGGCCCCGCCAATTCAACGGCTGGTACAGCATTGCTGGAGTACTGGGACTGAAGCCTAGGAGACACATTACCTGTAGATAATTTGTAATATATTTAAGAAGATACGGTCATAGTATGGAAGCACATTTATATAGAAAGATTGCTGAATTTTAATTTGGTGAAGTAGATAGAAAAAGTTTTCGAAAAGTAAAAAATATAAAAACAAGATACCAAGATAGAAAAGAATCGAATGAATATTTTTCTTTCCGGGTAACACTGGAGAAATACGTTGCGACTTCTCTATGCTTTTTTAAATATTGAGTTTAGAGTTCAAAGAGATGAGTTATTCATAATAATAATGAGATTTTTATGTCAAATTGGTTGTTATTTAATTTTTACCTGAAAACCATCTCTCTATTTTATCTTAAAATAAGTTATTCTTTGATATCAATGAGTCAGTATTAAAAAAAATGTATTATGTAAATACCATCTCCGCCAGAAGTACTTTTCATAACATCCCATAGCAGAATGCAGTGATCATTTCTGTATTTGTCTAAAGCTGCAGCTAAAATGCTGGAATTCAGACCATTCCATGCCACAGCGTTGCATTGTCTTGGATGTTTAGGAACTGTAAACGAGGAATATAACAAAATACGTGTAAAATCAACATCAGATAATCTTAATATTTTAATGTAAGCCCAATGGTTTGAGAATCATAGATATTGTAAAATATTGAAAAAGAATACAATTAAAATAGTTGTCTACAAAACTAATTAACCAATTATATTAAAATTAAATATGTTACTTCGGACTCAAAAGTAGCAATCATCGTCATTAATTCATATTTTAGTTATAAACAAGTTTTCAACACTTTTCAGTGCAACGTTAAATAACTGTCTCATGCTGCATTCTCTCTTACCAAGTAAAACCTAACTTAATTATCTAAAAACTACATGTATAAATAGCAGATTGTATAAATACTTTTTAGTATCAGCCAAAAAAAAATTAATTGATATAAATTTACCGAATTCCTTTCCATTTATTCCTAGTGCATCAAAAGTGGTGGGGCCGAAAGTAGTCAACACGACTTTTCCATTCGCTTGACCCAAAGCCAATAATAAGTCAGTCTTAGGTTGAGGATAAATGTCAACGCATTTCACATATTGATAGTTTCCATTTGTGGCGACTAAATGTGCACCAGATGTCTCGGACAATTTGATACCTAGAAAATAAGTGCAAGAAATACAAAAATAATAACGGACACAAAAAAGATGGCATGTCTACACAGATATCCTCCTATGATCAGTATTGAGTGATGAGTGATGGATGCTAACGTTACACATATACCAATGTCATTTGATAGACACATGTACATGAGATCCTAGATTTAATATGAAATAATTTCTTCTGTTGATATTGAATAATATCATTGAAATTATTGGGGGTTTTTATGGCGGATACTAACTTCATTCAGGGGCCCAAAATACACGATTACCAAACTTTAATATAATAAAATCATATAAGTATAGTCACAAAGATTTCGCAAATTTTCACTTTTACGTTGGCAACCAGAAAACTTTGACATTTGAAATGGCTGCACGTGCGCCGGGAGACCTGTAAAAATGTTTAACAGCGGTATGTGTCGTCCGTTTTTTACAGCTGCTATGATGTAAATAAAGAATAAAATAAATGATGCCACAATTTTTAATTTGCGTAATGGTAAGCACAGGAATAAAATATATGACATATTGTGTGGTATTCAATTTATTACTTCTTTGGTGATTCCCATTAGTAATACAAATAAAACATATCATAATAAGATTTGTAAATAAAATATTCTCTCATCAGTAATCGGGTATGCATGTGTTTTCTGGCTGCCAACAGAGCGAATTTTTGCGAAATTTCTGTGGCTAACAAAAACTAAACTAAAAAACAAACACTATATTCTAACTATTTAGATTAATATATAATTAAACACTATAGCCTTTTGTTCATTTATTAATAACTATTTTTTTAAGTTTAATCAAACAAAATTTTCTTATTGATAAAAGCGAATATGTGAGTATAAAGTATGATGTTTTAATTAAGAAATTGCTTCGTAAATATGGATATATTGTGTCAGTAACAATATATCGTTAATTAATTTGCATTGTTTTGGTACGATGCACTGTAAACATTATAAACAAAGAAATTGTGTAGGATGTTAAAAATACATGACTATTTGCTGTTATACAATACGTACATGCTGGTTTCGCTGATACATCTTTAAGTGGGGCAACTTCATAAAGACTAACATCTGTGCCCCAAGTAACAAATTTATTCGGATGTACCGGTGACCACAAGATTTCAAGTTTTACGCCACTGCTCATCATAACCTCAATCGCTAATGATACGCATTTGCCGAATTAAATTATATTATTTAAAGATCATTGAACCAAAACAAGTTCAATATTTCCTTATCTCCGTGTATTCTTTTTGCCTGGTAACCTTCACGGCGACAGGTTATATTTTGTTATCAATTTATGCATTGACTGGTGACAGTTCATATTTATGGCTACTCAACATAAACAACTGTGGACTATTACTATTTGTAAACTTTTTATTGGATTAACAAAAACTTTAAAATTATAAATTGATGAGAAAACATTTAATAGTTAATACCGTTGTAGAAAAAAATTAATATATACTTCGTGCACAAAAAGAAGCATCATTTCTGATTGTAATTAAAAAAATAAAATTCTGCTTATTTTAAAAAGTCAACATTTATTTTATATTATGTTCATTCCTAACGTGGAGCATATGGATCTACACAGTGTGAAGATATCCACCCTGAAAGAGCAGTATTTGGATCTCCGCAATGTGACGACGTCTTGACAGATTATTTTTCACGAGAATTGTTTGTCAAACAAATTAATATTTAACGTACTCAACGTAAACGTAACAGCCAACAAAGGCCCAACCGTGTTCTAAACTTTGAGAAAAGGTGCCTGCAGTGGATTTTGTGGATGCGGTAGTATGACTTCGTTCGAAATGAGAATAAATAAATAAAAGGATCATGCAATCACTTATTACTGGCAAAATGGCTCAGCCTCATATTGCAGATGTCTCAAGGGTGTTTGACCTGCCGCTAAATATTATTTATGATATATTCAGCGGAGTTGCGAGATGCAGGTATGACTTAGGAAGACGTAAAAATAGAGGGGGTGACAGGGCTTCTTGGAGGTGGCACGCAGTGTCCATATGCTCCACTCAGGGAGCGGATATGGAAGAATGAGAAAAAGAAGATTTATTTACAAATTATAAACAACCATAATAATAATGATTTGATAAGCTTTTAAATTAGTAAAGTATTATATGAGCAGTTGGTTTTTTAACAATATTTATAAAGAATAACGTAACAATGATATTCTTGTTAGTAGGTAATTAGGAAAACATTAAATTTAGATATATACCTACTGCTTATTTTATTTTTCCGCAATGGTAGAAACCATAGATATTATCGAGCACACGGGATCGAAATATGGTTTATGCCTTTATTAATAGATGGCGTCGACCAGTCGATTGCGTTTGACAGCGGTACTCGTTCGTGGTTTTGAGTGGCAGTGAACATTATTACGCTTATCTTTATCTCTACGGTACAGTTAAAGGGTAAGATGATGTGATTAAATATGCGAAATAGTATAAATTTGTGTCATATATTGATTTGTGATGTGTTTTTTGAAGAATATGTCAGCGAAATAGTGATGAGGTCATTGACTTGATTGTTTACTACGTCGGCAACGCCTTTTCCCATAACTCAATTGTTCCCATTTTAACACGAATCTCGTTAAAAAATTACACAATGTGTGAGGAAAATACCGTTGCTCTTTCATTATTTTCAAGTTGAATCTCCCACGGTCCCGTGACGTGGGATTTCACTGATTGCACAAATTTACCACGATGACGGTATCGTCTAACTGCATTTATTATGAATTGTATAAAAAACGATATTCGTACTAATTTTTTCATAAATTAACATTGACCATAAAGCCATGAACGAAAGTAATTGACCGATTTCGCTGTCGCTTCGTTGGAAAATCTCATGGACAATTGAAATACTTTCAACACAGAATTGGGAAATGTCAAACCTCAGACGAAATATCTGATGTTTTCAATGATAATAATGTTTCAACATCAAATAAATCTAGAAAGTCGTGAGTTAAGTAATGAACGTAGACACTATTGCAATTTACTGTCACATTTTTATGTAAACAGTCTTTTTACTTAGACCCAGATAATATCGAAACCTAGTCAGAAATATCGCCTAACTATCAGGTACATATTGAATTGTTCAAATAATCATGTTATTTCTCTAATATATAAATTTTAGGTTATCTAGTTGACAGTATGTAATACAGTTCGGCGTTTAGCAGTTCATATGCGTTGTCGGAGTTCCATAATTTGCATTAACACAAAAAATGTAGTACTGCCAATTTAAATTAGCTGTCAAAAATCATCGTACACTTGTGCCCTAGATAATCTAGTAAGTTGATAAAATCATTAGCAATTAGATAAATATAAATATAGTTTTAAATCTCTTGTCATTCTGGATGGTTGAAGGAAAGATTCAAGAAAGGACATTTGCACTAAATTCTTTTTATTTATAATAGAAAACTAAAATATGTATATCTCAATTGCACATTTGTTTTTCACTTTCTCAGCTGCACATATTCGCTATGATTTTTTGACAATGCATCCCTATTAAATGTTAGTGTATAATAGCTTATATATAAACTTTTAATATTTAATATTGCCATTATTCAAAAAACAAAAGAATGTTGAAAATGTCACAAATAATTATGAAATATAATTGCTACAGGCATTAAAAGTAGAGGTTTCTTAATGTTCAGTTGATGAAATGTAATATTAATCCACTCTCTTTAAATTTATCGAAATGGTGATTTCATCGTCACCATTAGTTGGAGTCCACTTGCTGCTGGATACATCTGTCTGCTAGCGATTTACGTCTTTGATTTTTGCTGCCCTATATTTTGTTCCATATTGTTCATCCTTTGGTATACAATATGGCTGTATTTTTTTTATCCATTTCCTGTGAAATATATCCAGCCCAACGGCATGCTTAATTTTGTTGCAAATCAAACGGTTTGTAGTAATATTGAACAGTTGCTGGTCGTTGAAAAAATATGTAATTGTTTGCTTTAGATTTATTTTCAAGTTTTATTATTGGAAAGCCGTGTTAAAGGTTATTTTAAAATTTGTATTTATTAATTTTCAAAGAACACATGACCCATGATGATTTTGTTTTTTGTAAATATTTGTTTTAGCTCTGATTAATTCGCTGTGAATCAAAGAGATTGATGAATGTTTGAATTTTAAAATAGTTTGTTTATGGAGAAGTAATTAGATTAGTTTGGCTTAGCTAACCGGAGATGACCTCTAGTTATAGTATATTGATGACGGTGTTTACCAAAATATGTATAGTTATATAAATATATTATAAATCTGTGTTAAACTGACTTAAAAATAATAAACATGACGCTAGACTTAAATTAGTAATGGTATGCACGCATATTTATATTATTAAACAA